>AFRD01000003.1:0-245637 GCA_000222875.2 Periglandula ipomoeae IasaF13 | reverse complement strand
AATGCAAGGCACGCCGAAGCGAGCGGCGAAGCTGCTGACAGAGTAAACGGAAGCAGCCTGGGGACGACCGACGGCCATGACCTCCTGGGTGATACAAGCAGAGCCACTGCCCATACCAATTCGAAGACCATCAACACCAGCCGCAATAAGAGAGGCAGCTTGTTCGCGGGTGACGACATTGCCACCAATAATGTCGAGACCAGGGAACTCGTTCTTGATCCACTTGATCATCTCAATCTGGTACATGCTGTTGCCCTGAGAGCTGTCGAGGATGACAATGTCAAGACCAGCATCGACGAGCTTCTTCAGACGCAGCTTGTCTTCAGGACGAGTTCCAATGGCAGCAGCACAGAGAAGCTGTTTGCTGTCGGGGAGCTTGGAGGCCAAGGGAAAGTGCTGGTTCTTAGTCAAATCGGAGCGAGAAATCATGGAAACAAGGTTGAACTCCTTGTCCACAATGGGCAGCTTTCCCTTCTTGGACTTGGCCAGAATCTTGTTGGCCTCGACGAGGGTAACGCCGTTGGGCGCCGTAACGAGGTCAGTGACCATGACGTTGGCGACCGGAACGTCGACGTCGTCTTCGAATTGAAGGTCTCGGTTGGTAACAATGCCTAGCAGCTTTGAGCCAAGCTTGCCGTCCTCTGTTGACAGGTCCTGTTAGCGGATTTCCTCGCAAGCAGAGACAAGACAAAGATGTTCAAAGTGCATTCGTGTAGTGGTCATAGTATTTCTCTCCCCATGACGTGAAGTCTATACGGTGGAACGAAAGTTATATAGAATATGGGTGATAATCATATACATGCTGTGGAATATTGTTGCAAAGGTGTCGCGGAAGTGGAAATGTCGAACTTACCGGTAACCGGGAAGCCACCAAACCCCCATTTCTCCTTGAGAGCCTTGGCCTCACCGACAGTGGTGTTGCGGTCAATGACCACAGGGTCGAGGATGAAGCCGTTTTCGTATCGCTTCACCTTGCGGACCATGTCGGCCTGCGACTCGGGGGAGCAATTGTGATGAATGACACCCAAACCACCCTGAAGAGCCATGTGAATGGCCATCTCGTGCTCCGTAACAGTGTCCATAGGAGACGAGACGAAGGGAGTCTTGAGGGTGATGCGCTTGGTGATGGCGGAGTCAAGAGTGACATCGGAGGCAGGGAAGCCAATGTATCCTGGCATCAACAGGAAGTCATTGTAGGTGAGACCGCCATGCTTGGTGGTGTCCATGAGCTCATGGATGTCGAGACCATCGCGAGTCTTGTACTCGTTCAGAACCTCGAGGGCGGTGGTGTGGTCAAGCACCTTGCCGGAGCCGAAGCCGTTGAGAGCAGCCATTGCGAGAAATTACACAAGACTGGGGGTAAGAAGTAAAAGACGAAATCGAAATCGAAGACGAAGCGTTGAGTCGGATCAGTAAAGAACTGGCGAAGGACTACAGATCGACTTGTTGAGGTTGATACGGCGCTTCTTCCCGTAGGAAAGAAGAAGGCCAAAGAGAGAGAAACGGTGTCGCCCAAATTTTTTTTCTTATACCTCTGTGGGCTGGAAGCAGAACTTTTTGAGCGGGGCAGCCTGCAGTGCGGGGTCCTCTGAGTGGCTACGGTCGATGGGTCGCTCCTGCACGTTTCAAAGCAGTAGACGATGTCATCTGCTCCAACAAAACCCAGCTCCAGGTACTTGAACTTCAGGGCATGTACCTACCTACTTAGGTAAGTAGGTAATAGAATCTAGGTCTTGATTTCGAATGGTTTGACAAAGCTGCCTCTCAAGGGCAAATTGCCCCGAGGCTGACATGATGTATGATTAAACTTGCCGCAGAGAAGAACAGAGGCATCTGCTCTACACGTTGAATGAACACTTGACACTTATCTCGTTGTGCGTCGCCCAAACCCATCGATTTCCAAGCCAGCTCAAGGTCAATATCCAGCATGTGACAATCAGCTTCACTTGGTCTGACAATCTCGAAAGGTACAGGAACGTCTTGTAATGCAATCATAAAGTCGTTCTCAACACACATCTCTGGGAGGGTCGAGATGAACAAGCCTTATCGAGGTCAGCTGGTCCTCCACAATCAGGAACCTAGAGTGAGAGCAACGTACCAAGGGTGCCGAGTGCTTTCAAATTGCAGACGATAACTACCTCACCTGCTCTTGGACTGAGAACAGAGCTGGCAGTCAGGGCAGCACAGCCAGTCATTTTACCAGTTAAGCCGAATGCGCCGGCATGGCCATTGCCGTATTTAGTACTCTCAAATGAAGTCACTGGAAAGGCAAATAGGATCTCATATTCTTGCACATCAAGCGATACGGTGATCAATGGCCCGGCCTCCGTCGTGGAAATTGGATTGGAGACCCTGCCCGTTGTATGGGCTCGGACAACATAGTCAATTGATGGCATATATCCGGGGAAGGAATCTAGTGACAAAAGCTCGGTAACATGATGAGCTGAGACGTTGAAAATACCAATGATGCCAGTCCCAGCTTGTGATGCGCCTACTTGTAAGATCAGCAAAGGGAGGTCACAATCGCAGATTTCACTCAGGTCTTACCGCTGTAACTGCCAATCTTAAGTAATGACCCGTCTTCATACTTCTCATAGTGGCTGATGGATTTCCCCAAAGAACTCGGCCTTAAAATGATTGTGCGTCCAAGTGGCGCTACTGCAGTCATTTGTTTGATAAGAGGTATATTATGCTCGCCCGGAACGTCTGTGAGATAGATAGGGCCGCCACTCACGCAACGAGCCGCAGCATGGTATTCAGAGTATTCATGTACGGATTGAAACATGTCCCAATCCGGGACAGCGTTGAGAAATTGCGTGAAGATGGCATTATGCGCGTTCGCCCAAATGTGCCATGGGTGTGACGCGGGTTCGTGGGGGAAATAGTCGTCCGAGTTGCGTACTACTCTCTCCTGGCGTCCCCATGGCAGCTGTGAATAAAATAGAGACGCAGGAAACTGCAACATGCAGGAAATAACTTTTTCGCCAAAGTGCTTCTGCGATGCTTTTGCCCATTCATCAAGATAGGTCGATGTTAGTTCTCGACGATCCGGCGCTTCCTCAAGCAAGTCGAGCATAACTTGAGCATCGGTCTTCACGCCGTCAATTCCCGATTCGCCAAGGAAGGTGTAAAAGTCGTCGTAGAACTGTGATACGTCCTCTTTCGCAATGACAGTCAGTCTTGGCTGGCTCTTGTTCTCTTGTACCACAATGGCCGTCTTATACTTCTTGGCAATCGCACCATCGGGGGAGATGCCACCCCAGTATCCCAACATGGCGTGCCACACCAAAATGTGCCGGATGCCTTTATTCAATTTCCTAAGTTTCGCTGTCAAGCTTTTGAGCCCATGAGGAAACGCCTGCTTATCTGCTTCGAACTCGGACCATCCGTACTGAGACTGGTCTTGGCCCGCACGGTCAAGAGACTGCCAGTTGTCATCGATGATGAGGTTTGTGATATGGATATTGTTCTCGGCCAGTTCACTGACCGCATGGAGAAGTTTGGTCGCTGAAAGTTGTTGGCCCAAGGAGTTCCATGTACCTGGTTGTATGTCAGGGTCGAGTCTCCACTACTTGAGATGATGTCTTACAGAAACCTAGACCATCGTACCACTCTGCTTGTCGTTCAGCTGTAGCACGAATTTATATCTTTCCGCTATTGGCAGATGCTACATGCGGCGCCGCATATGGTGACACCAGGTTGCGCGCCTCGTACATGACAGAAGCAACAGTGTGGTCGAAGTCAAACCCTTCAGAAATTATGACCCTGATAGTCCCTGCGGATGGAGAATCGTTTCGGGCCTGGCAACGTCAGTGGTTACCTCGTCAGATATCGCAATCATACATGAACGCTGATGGTATTTTTGCCGTTGCTGCTGAAAGTGACTGACACGTCATCAATACCGCTGACCGCAAGCAGAGCCATGTTTTTACCTTCACGACTTAGGAAACAACACAGAACAGCTGCCTGGTCTACGATGAAATGAGTTGTGCCTTGTCTGGGGCCAAGCCATGCAGGTTGATGACGTACTAAGGCAAACCACCTGTGCCGGATTAGCGGCGGTTCTGGTTTGGCAGTTTTCAATTATACGGATTCCGGGCGACGAGCGTTTACAACTCCATAGAAAGGCAACGAGGAGACAAGAATGATCGCCTACCTTAGAAATGAACCCCATGGTGTTCCAACGTCAATATCACGAACAGAAGAATGTTTCCCGGTAGACCCGTTAATGGGACATTGCAAAGACCATAGCTGAGTGCCTGGCGATTGACTCATACCAGAAGAGACCTTCCACTCGGAGTTCAGATTCGGAATATGAAGTTTTGGGCGATCTGAAGGCGTTTTAGAAGATTGTAGGATTATGGTACCATCGCCCAGGCCGTCCACGTCACGAATCCATCTCCATGGTGCATTCCCGGATAAACGGAATTTGATGGTGAAAGTAGCATATTTTCCGATGTTCAAAGGACAGGAGAAATATAAAAAACTGCTTGCGCCAGGTTGTGTCTGCAGAAACTGAGGTTCCAGGTTACGCTCCGTTTTGTTAAGCTTGATTTCGCTCCACTCCCCTTCGTCTATAGATGTCCACAAAGACACTTCCAAAACCACGTGAAACAGAAGGTGACTTGTCCGGACTGGAGTCACTTGCCCAAGGGGAGGGTAGCTCTGCACGAAAGCTCTCATGTCCGTCCTTGTAAAACAGAGTGTAAATTGGAATAGAGAATGGAAGAGTTGTCAGTCATTCGTGTTTACATAAGTCTGGCAGGTGACTCCCAGTTAGATGGAATCTCCTCAAAAGGCCTGCGTGGATAGTGAAGGAGTCCTGTGTCGTGGAAAAGGGATGGAGCGTGGTTGTCAGGTTAGTAATGTGGCCCTCTGATTGGCTCTGGGGACCACTGCAATGCCTGTGAGGCTAAGCCTCGGAGCTGGTCGGAATGGCAAAAATTTGGACGCCTGGTGCTTCAGGCCACAAATTACCTCAGGAAAGCTTCTAGCCGAGCGAGATCGAAAGATTTCATCAAACCACTCAATCCATCTTCGAGCCACATCAACCACCCCCCATGGCGTCTCGCAGACTAGCTTTGAACCTCTCGCAGGGCCTGCGAAGCCGTGCTGGTCTGTCGGCCACCGGCTCTCTTCGCCGTGGCTTTGCGACTCCCTCCAGCGTCGGCAAAACTCAGACCACAACACTCAAGAACGGCTTGACCGTGCGTACCACCCGTCCGGACTCAATTGGCTTCGGGATACATCCTGTGACATTGATTCTAACATTGTGGACTCTAGGTTGCTACTGAGCACTCGCCATGGGCTCAAACCTCGACCGTTGGCGTTTGGATCGACGCCGGATCCCGTGCCGAGACTGACGAGAACAACGGCACCGCACACTTCCTTGAGCATCTGGCTTTCAAGGTAAACATCAACCGCCGCCAATTCGACAATTGGGTTCTCACTTACTAACGTCTGTCTCAGGGCACTGCCAAGCGATCGCAGCAGCAATTAGAACTCGAAATCGAGAACATGGGTGGTCACTTGAACGCCTACACCTCGGTGAGCATCTGATTCAGCAGGAGAACTCGGGATGGCAGGAGATCTAATATATTGCACAGCGCGAGAACACTGTCTACTTCGCCAAGGCTTTCAACTCCGATGTTCCCCAGTGCGTCGATATCCTGTCCGATATTCTGCAGAACTCCAAGCTTGAGGAGTCCGCCATCGAGCGCGAGCGCGATGTCATCCTGCGCGAGTCTGAGGAGGTCGAGAAGCAGGTTGAGGAGGTCGTTTTCGACCACTTGCACGCCACTGCTTTCCAACACCAGCCCTTGGGTCGCACCATCCTGGGACCTCGCCAGAACATCCGCGATATCACCCGAACCGAGCTCACCAACTACATCAAAAACAACTACACTGCTGACCGCATGGTCCTTGTCGGAGCTGGCGGTATCCCCCACGAGCAGCTTGTTGAGTTGGCTGAGAAGCATTTCTCTGGCCTCCCCAGCAAGGGCCCCGAGAACCAGGCTTACCTGCTGTCCAAGAAGAAGGCTGACTTCATCGGCTCTGATGTCCGTGTTCGTGACGACACCATGGGCACTGCCAATGTTGCTCTTGCCGTTGAGGGTGTTAGCTGGAACTCTGAGGATTACTTCACTGCTTTGGTTACCCAGGCCATCGTCGGCAACTACGACAAGGCCATGGGCAATGCTCCTCACCAGGGCAGCAAGCTGAGCGGCTTGGTCCACCGACACGAGCTGGCCAACAGCTTTATGAGTTTCTCCACGAGCTACAGCGATACTGGGTAAGTGTTACAGGCCCTCGTATTTTACGGCACTCCCCTCATTGGAAATCAATCAACTAATGAACATATACAGTCTCTGGGGTATCTACCTGAGCACCGACAACATCACCCACCTGGACGACCTTGTTCACTTCTCCATCCGCGAGTGGATGCGCCTCTGCACCAACGTTGGTGAGGCCGAGGTCGAGCGTGCCAAGGCTCAGCTCAAGGCTTCCATCCTGCTGTCTCTCGACGGTACCACCGCTGTTGCTGAGGACATTGGTCGCCAGATCATCACCACCGGCCGCCGTATGATGCCTGGCGAGATCGAGCGCAAGATCGATGCCATCACCGAGGCCGACGTCATGGACTTTGCCAACCGCAAGTTGTGGGATAAGGACATTGCCATTGGCGCCGTCGGCAGCATTGAGGCGTTGTTTGACTACCAGAGACTGAGGAACACCATGAAGCCCAAGTTTTAAGATTAGAGGTGGATCGGTGGGAGTTGGCAAAAGCGAGAATCGGGTATAGAGTGTATGAGATACCGTTTTAACTGAAGGCCTAGTGTACCATAAAGTTCTCTCCTTGTTCATACAGTAGTCAGAATTGGGGGGGCCTTAAAATCGGGTGTTTTCTTTGTCGGATTAATATTTTGAATACGTCGTCGACTAGGTGATACTCTCGATTCTGGAACACGCATTGCCTGTGTTGAACTTGATGTCCAGACCATGCATTGTTTTGCGACGATGAGTGGTCACCTGTAGAATCATAGTGATACATCAGCGACGATGGCTGACTGTTGTCACATCACAGTGAAGGATATCTTGGATTGACGGTGATGTCAATTAAATTCATCGAAAAGATTCTAGTAATAGCAAGCTCCCAGACGTTTTGTCTGCTCCGAAACGCCATGAACGCCAACCCACGCTTTGACCTCTTATGATACAGGACCGGAGCTGCAATACCTTATTGCAGCACCAACAGAATGAACATCTTACTCGGCCATCTCCTGGTCAACATCATCCCCGAAAACGTCTTCGACTGTGCCTCCCTCCACACCATCTCCGCCCACATCTTCTGGTTCGGGACCTTCGATGCCTTCCATGGCGTCTCCCCTTGGTTCTTCGTCCTCGTCCTCATCCCACATGTCCTTGAGGCCCCAGCTTGTTCCACTTAGCACAAAGCGCTCACTCGGCAACCGAACACCCCATTCATTGGGAACGATTCGGGGCAAGGCTACCTTGTTGCGCTCCCGGGCAAGCTCTTGCATGTAGTCCTTGCTGATACCGCCTCCGCTGCTTCCACCTCGGAACTGATAGCCCAAGCGAGCCCCAATAGCTAGCTTCACGCCGTTGGCGGTAATGGGAGCATCGCCCGCAGCCAGGGCAGTGGCGCCTGAGGTGGCTGATGGTTTCGAGCCTGCTTGAGTGATGTAAGGGTCGCCAGATAAATGTAGTGCGTCGTTGAGAACCGAGGACGTGTGTCTGTATGCGAAATCGAGAAGGAGGAGAGGAACTCGTTGCTCGTATGCGGTGACGCCTTGTGAGGTTAGGAGAAGCTCTATGAGTCGCGCATCACGAGGTCGAGGGTCTGAGGCGCTTGTGGGTTGCGCTGGTGTTTGTGAGGCGTTGGCTGACGGCGTGACGCCGTTGGTTTGTGGTTGAGTCGACGCCATGGTGGTTGGTGAGTTGTTGAAGTTGCGATGCGACGCGATGGGTGAAGTTGAAGAGTAGCGGGGCTTGAAGCTTGGGCGGCTCACGGACAGTCGTTAATCCGGCTAGGACTGCACTGCAGCCAGGTACTTACGCCGAAGTTTGGCCAAATTCTTGTGGAGGGCGTCATAATTGATTAAAATAATGAGAGAATGATTCTTGTGTCAAAAGTAAGGGTTTTGAGAATCTGCAACGACCTAGCATTCTTAAGTTGCAATGCCGTTTCTACACAATGGCCAATTTAGATATGCTCGCTTTACCAGATGAGTGTCGAGGACGTCGTCTGCAAGCTGCAGCGCCCCCGGGCCAATGACACAGGGGGGATCTAGTACTATTGTCAGCGGGTAGTGCGTGCCGGCTGCACAGCGACGATCCACCGTAGCGGACCTGAGGTTCGCCAGTCAATGATTGATTGATTCCGGTGACGTCCGACCAAACCAAACCGCACCCGGCAGGCACTAGCCACCATATTGCGACTTTTTTTCAGTCAGCTCTCGATTTTTTGGAGGGGCAACAAGTCATCGAGATGCCCCACCAAGATCTTTTCTTAGCATGGCATATCGACGTTGACTCACTTGCACTTCCAAATACTTCCCCCGTTGATAAATTGAACTGTGCATTTGTTGGCGGCGACTTGGGAAAGCATAGACTCTCCAGATCTCAATTGGTCAGAGACTTCCCTCAACATGGAAACAGAACTCCCCCTGCCGTTCCTCGTCAGCGTCGCTGTACCACCTGGCCTCGCCAATCTCGACGGCTTGACCCGTGAGGAAGTGTCACTGTTGGGCAATCCCTTCTTGCAGGCCACACCCAAGATCCAGGATAAGCTCATTCGCTTCTTCAACCGCCACAATTACGAATTCCACGCCCACATCGATGCCACTGCTCTCGAATCTCAAGACGATGTGATTGCGCTGCTCGATCGCGGGGCACGCAAGGTCTTCGTCGCACCCGAAGCTCTACCCCAGTACACCGATTTCGGCGACAGAGTCCTTCCCGTTGTCACCAAGCCTGACCTATTTGCTGCTTCAGAGCATGGCTTGTTGATCAAGGATTTCGACCTTTTAGCTTCCGATTCGCAGAAATTCATCGAGACGGCACAATCGACGAAGCCGAGAAACCTCTACTTGCGTCCCGTCGATGGCGCACCTCTCGATAGATTCATTGAGGCCGCTAGGCAGGCCAATGCGATTCCTATCCTGCCCTCCACGGGCTTGACCACCGACAAGTCCGCCACAGATAAGCTGTTACTTTCCAAGGTCATTGCAAGTTACTGGAAGTCGGATCGCCAGGATGGCCTAATCCCCACCGTCGTCACTGATGAGGCCGGTGTCGCGCTTGGTCTCGCTTACACCAGCGACGAGAGTCTTCTCGAAGCCCTCAAAACCCAGACGGGAGTATATCAAAGCCGCAAGAGAGGCTTGTGGATCAAGGGAGCTACTTCGGGAGACACACAAGAACTTGTCCGGCTGGCTCTGGATTGCGATAACGACACATTGAAGTTCATTGTCAAGCAAAAGGGTCGTTTTTGCCACCTTCAACAGTTTGGATGCTTTGGCAACCTCAATGGCATCCCGACCCTGGAACAGACCTTGTTGTCAAGAAAGCAGTCTGCTCCAGAGGGCTCATATACTGCTCGACTCTTCTCCGATGAGAAGCTGCTGCGAGCCAAGATCATGGAAGAAGCCGAAGAGCTCTGCGATGCCAAGACTCCTCAGGAAGTCGCTTTTGAAGCCGCTGACCTGATCTACTTTGCTTTGACCAAGGCAATCAGCGCTGGCGCTAGCCTAGCTGATATCGAGGCTAATCTAGATGCAAAGAGCCTCAAGGTTTCGAGAAGACCCGGCAATGCCAAAGGCAAATGGGCAGAGAAGGAAGACATCAAGACTGAGGCTGCTGCAGCACCTCCCAAAGCCGCCTCCGACGAGCCCACAACGAAACCTGCTGATGCACGAATTGCCATGCAGCGAATCGATTCCACCAAGGTCTCGGAAGCTGAGCTCCTCCAGGCTCTTCAGCGCCCTTCCCAAAAGTCCCCTGAAGCCATTCTCAAAATCGTCACCCCTATCATCGATGATGTTCGCAAGAACGGTGACAAAGCCCTGCTTTCATATACTCACAAGTTTGAGAAGGCTACCTCACTCACCTCACCGGTCATTAAAGCCCCCTTCCCTAAGGAGCTCATGAACCTGGATCCCGAGATCATCAAGGCCATTGATACTTCCTTTGAGAACATTAAGAAGTTCCACGCCGCTCAAAAGGAAGACAAGCCTCTCCAAGTTGAGACCATGCCCGGAGTCGTCTGCGGCCGCTTCTCTAGACCCATTGAACGAGTCGGGCTCTACATTCCAGGTGGCACTGCTGTGCTTCCCAGTACAGCTCTCATGCTCGGAGTTCCGGCGATGGTCGCAGGCTGCCAGAAGCTCGTTCTCGCCTCGCCTCCACGATCAGACGGCAGCATTACTCCTGAGATTGTCTACGTCGCCCACAAAGTTGGTGCTGAAAGCATTGTTCTCGCTGGAGGTGCTCAAGCCGTCGCAGCTATGGCTTACGGAACTGAGTCTGTCAGCAAGGTCGACAAGATCCTTGGACCCGGCAACCAGTTTGTCACAGCCGCCAAGATGCACGTCAGCAACGATACCAATGCTGGCGTGAGCATCGACATGCCCGCTGGCCCCTCGGAAGTGCTGGTTGTTGCTGACAAGGACGCCAACCCTGCGTTTGTGGCATCTGACCTGCTGTCCCAGGCCGAGCACGGTGTTGACAGTCAAGTCATTCTTATTGCCGTGAACCTCAGTGATGAGCAGCTCAAGGCCATCGATGACCAAGTTCACAACCAAGCTATTGCTCTGCCTCGTGTAGACATTGTCCGTGGCTCTATTGCCCACTCTGTGACCGTTCGTGTCAAGGATATGCAGGAGGCCATGCGCATCAGCAACGAGTATGCGCCAGAGCATCTCATTCTGCAGATCAAGGACGCAGCCAAGACGGTAGACCAGGTCATGAATGCTGGCAGTGTCTTTATCGGCGAATGGACTCCCGAGAGTGTAGGCGACTACTCTGCTGGTGTCAACCACTCCCTTCGTAAGTTTTCCACCATTACGTTTCTCACTTTACCAGATGCCATCCTAACACTCTACAGCTACGTATGGTTTCGCCAAGCAATACTCTGGTGTCAACCTAACTTCCTTCATGAAGCACATCACTTGCTCGAACCTCACAGCCGAGGGTCTCAAGAATGTTGGTTCCGCTGTCATGCAGTTGGCGAAAGTGGAGGAACTCGAAGCCCACAGACGGGCTGTCGAGATCCGTCTCAAGCACATGGATGGACAATAGTCACTTGCTAGATGGCGGTTTATTCGTCGTGATTTCGTAGTGTATAGATCATGAGGCACCTGGGGTTTATGAAAATCAGTATATGGGATGGGTGCTGAAATCATTTTGGGTTCACTTGATGATGAATGTTGGTTAATGACGAGATCTTAAATTTGAAATCAATGGCTATTTTGGTCCACCTTGAATTTGTGTATACATGTGTTACCTACCTAAAATATGTATACCAATATATTTATATACACTAATATAAGGTATACTTAACTCAGGTGCGTGTGAGAGTGTGTGTGCGTCTTTATTTACCACCCCCAAAAACACATAATTACCCATCAGTCAACAGCAACGCAACATCCTCTTACAGCGAACAAGGATATCATGGTATAAAATGGTAAGAAATGGTCAGTTCGCACTTATACAATATTCATGAATGCCAACACTATTCTACCCGGATACACAATGCAATTATCAACGCCTCGCTATGCCATGCCATCTCGCGTCTACTCCCACATGAATGATCCCTAAGTGAAAATAAGAAAAATAACGCATGCCTCTGCCACCACATCCCGCTCCGCTAAATAATGAATTCGTCTTCTGCTGTTCAATGCACCAAGCCGACAGATCTCGATACCTCACTCCTGATAGAACAAGTCCGACTACGACGCCTTGTCAAGCGCGGGCCGAATCTCCACCGGCTCTTCCACTTGGACCTTTGGTTCGATCGCCACGCCGTTGCCGCTAATCTGCTTTCCCTATTTTAGCTTCTCTTACTGGTATACTGGTATATCAACCCTTCTTCTCTTGAGACAAGTGACCAACCCCTGTTATTAGTTCTGCGCCGAGATCTTCCTCGACTGGCTTATCTGAGATTTTGGCTTTCAAGACGCGGTTGACGAGCTGTGTTTCTTCGTCTGAGACAATTTCGTCTTCTTCGTACTCGCCCTCCTCAAAGTCTTCGTACTCTTCTTCATCTTCAATGTTGTCATCATCAACGCTTTCATCAATGGATTCGCGCGAGATATAGCTGTCCACGAGGCCGTCGCCAATCTCTTCATCGTCGTCGTCTGTGTAAGTGCTCTCGTTGTCTGCTGGGACGTCAGGCTCGTCGCTGTCACTGGCGGAGAACTCGTCCAGCTCGAGGGGCTCGTCTCGCCAGTACTTGAAGTCAGTGTAGTCTTCTCCGCCGCCCTTGACGAGCGTGGCGACGGGTGGGAAGTAATGGTCGACAACTTCGTTAATGTTGACGTAGCTCATCTTGAGCTTGTTCAGACTGAGCAAATCCAGTGACACCTCTGAGTTCGAGTTGATTGTGAAGATTCTCGTTCTGGGCACGTCCACGGTGCGGTAGGAGATCTGGTCGGTCAATCGGTTTCCGAAACCGGCATAGAAAGGACTGTAGTCTGGCCCGTAGAGGCTGCTGATGTCCCGCAAGGTAGCCATCTTGAAGACGTGCGGTTGACGCAGGTACACTTCTCGTCGCAGAGCGGCCATAGTGCGATCTGGTGACAGAATCGTAGGCCCATGGGGCATTCTACAACCTTCCTGGACGATGCCGTTGACATATGCCCTGGTTGTGTCGGCTTGACCAACAGAGCGACTGGTGAGATACATGATGTTGTAACCATTCTGAGCAATATCGCTGTACAGTTTGGCAATGCCGGTGTGCGTCCAGTCGCGGCCAATCATGTTTAACACATGACCAAGGGCATCTGATTTGGTGATTGTGCCGTCAATGTCAGAAATGACAACAGGTGTTTCGTGCTTCCACAGAAACATGTTAGCGGAGCAGGTTGCTCGGTTCACGGTGAAGCTCATGGAGTTCTCTCCAGGCTTGAGGTCCAGCGCCTTCAACTGATCGCTAGTCAAGCGCAACGTCTTGGCATAATTGATATTCGGGTTGCCAGCATAGCCAGAACCGCGAGGAGTGCGAGGAGGTGTCTGCAAGCCCAATGGGCCGGCATCAGATTCGGATCGTCGGTGCGAGGGTACGTGAGGGCTCGTGGTGACATCACTACCATCACTCTGATAGCCTGGGTCTGAGACGGCATCGGCCGCAGTATTGTGGCGATGAGCCTTTAGTGACGACTCAATTGTCTTGTTCATGGCAGCCTGCTTGGCTTCTTCGCTGCTGTAGATCCACAGGTTACCCTCCTCGTCGAAACCAAAAAGAGAGCCGATGTCGTAGTTCCCTTCTAATTCTTCAGAAAGAATCTTTCTGGCAAGAATCTCGGCTTGCAGCATATCTTCTTCGCTGCTCTTGAACCCCGTCATGTCAAGCATGAGATCACCGGTTTCCGTGACACGACTGGGGATGTTCGCCGCAGAAAGTTCTTTCGCCAACGTCTTGGCCCTTTCCATACCCAACGGCGGGGGGCTGTGGGATCGTTCTGATTCATTGGGGTCTTTGACCTGTTCTTCCTCATCTTCGTCATCGCGTACTACCGACCTTGCGGATTTTCGCAAGATGTCCTCGCTATGAGGTCTCTGCAAAGCGGCAGACCAGTCGCCAGAGGCGGGCCGCGGCTTGAACACATCGGGAGATGTCGAGAGTGGGGTGATCATGCCTACAGTCTGGTTTAGCCCCGGGTCCGAAAGACAGAGAGGGCATCATAGGATAGTAAAAGGGAATACGAACCATTTTCGTCCCGTTGTGATTGGAGAACAGATGGCACAGGGCGAGAAGAGCTGCTTAGATCTTGGTCAAGGTCTAAGACGTCTGGATCGTTGAGCCCAGAGGGTGCTTCTTCAGGACCCAGTCCTGGACTGCTGGCCGGGGAAACGAGCGGAGAAGTCTGGAGGGACTCGGGAACATTCTCAGTGGTTTCGAATACGAAGAAGGCCTCGCCACCTTCTCCCAGCTTCATGGAATAGTCCTGCTTGATGCCGTTGACCTTGAACTCGACCTTCTTCTCGGACGGTCGTAGCAGCGAGAACTTGCCGAATCGCACGTGAAAGGGCGAGCAGGCCAATGTGCCGTCATCGTGTTGGACTACGATGACATCGATGGCACCGCTAAGGGTCGCGGGATTGATGGAGTTCCATGCTGTCGAGACGGAGTCGCTGAGGTTACGAACGTACTGCATAGTGCCGCAATGGCGATACTAGACGCAAAAACTGTGGTTTGTAAAATGCAAATGTCGGCGAGGCGAGATTTGCTTCGAAGAAGGGCCGCAAGCGGTTGGTGGGAAAGGGTAGCTGCTGCAGCTCTCGGAGCACGCAGCCAGTGGAATGCGACGCGCAAATCCGCAGTGTCCAGGAAGTAGCGGCGGTCTCGTGCGGTGTGCTTTTGTCAAAACGCTTCAGGGATAGGAAAAGGTGTTCCAACACAATATCTATCGCCGCAGGCTCACAAGGTGAGGTTTATGGTGTCTGGTCGGGTCGTTGAACGCTGGGGCAGGAATGAAGCAACGATGACGCTGACGATGGCGGGTGGTGGCGGGTAAATGGTAGCGGCTGGGGCTAGCGGGTGAGGCAGGGATTCAGAGGCAGAACCGAGCAAGAAGTATTGTCAAAAACGCTGGGCGAGTTGGCAAAACAAGAATGAAGCTATTCCCGCTCACATGGAAATGGAAATGGAAAGAAGGGACAGAAAACCAGAAAGCTAAATGGTACTGCAGAGAGTGGCCTGGTAGTTGGGAAATCCGGAAGGGGAAGTTTTAGTTGAGCCGTTGTTGGGCAACTCGGCATGGCGCTGGCGCTGGCGCTGGCTTGTTCAACAGACCACTCGCTGGGCTAGCCACGGCATGGCTTGCATGAATCCGACAAGAGAAAAAAAAAACAAAAGCACCGCCGAGCTCAGATCGAGGCACATGATTGACATTGACTCGACATGGAGCCTATTCAGCAGCGCATCTGCCACAGGCTATTACTGAGCTCCTGCCCAACGCAAATATCCATCCATGCCTTGGCTCACCTCATCCTCCGTCTATCGCGCCGAAGAGTGTTGCCTTATTGGCTGACACCGAGGCTCAAGATGATGAGGCCACGGGTTGACTTATTCCAGTCGCCGCGCAAATTGGCCAACGCATCGACGATGCTCGAACAGCATGCTGACACCCTCGGGAGAGACGCTGAGACGACAGCGCGCCGGAGATTTCCCCAGCATTTTTGCCAGTTCGAGGCTCAATATTCAATGTCTCACAGCCATGCCGGCTCACCACCGCAAATGCCATGGGCCATGGGCCATGGCACGGCGTGGCCGGCAGACCCACCAAGTGACCACATCTTGGCACCGCGGCGGATTCCATGGCAAGTCATGACGGCCGCTTGTGCCGCGGTCCAACCCGTCATGTGTTCCAGATGCAGGATGGGCTTCTAGTTTGACGAAAAGTGTGAGTGGCCGGGTCGTCGCCAAAGTTTGCGGTTGGTGAAAGCACTGAGCGATTTCCCACCAAGTGGTTGACTGCCAACATCACTAGCTACCGTGGGGAACCACGAATATTTAGCTGCCCACAGTGGTAGGGTCATAAGTCATAAGTATTTGACCACCTCAATGTCTCTACTAGACTAGCCAGATGCTACTAGATCTAATTTATATATATTTTTATATATTCATAGCTATACAGTAAAACACTTCTCAGCTGGAACCATACGACGACAAAATGCCCAACAATAAACGGAACATATGGCAGAGTCAAGCACGTGTTAACATATCAAGCCTATGCAAGGACAGCCAGCATCTTTAAATTTGCACAGCGTACATAAAAATCTAGCTTATATACAAAGATCGAGATTGTATGTAAGTAGAAAAGCTCAAAGACAAGAAAGAAAAAGAGGAACAGAAAACCACAAACTCCTGCGCCTCTTGGAAATAGCTACCAGTCATTACAACGATACTTCTCATAGTGATCCGGTTCTTTCACAAGTCTAACGTCGCCTGCCTCCAGGAGCAAAAACACCCTGCGGGCCATCTCTGCCGTTTCGACATCGGTAAGCGCCAACGAAGGCGCCACCTCAAAGTCGTGATCGTCCATCCAGCTGTCCAGCATTCTCACGTCATGAACGGACCCAAAGTAAGTAGCGAGGGCGGACAGCATAGACTTCCGAACATAGGGCTCTGGCTTGGGGAAAGGACGCTCGGCATGATATCGAGCCCAGGTCTCCCGCCAGTTCTTCCGCCGGAGGTCTTTGATCCGGATGAGCGTAAGGATGAACTGAAAGAAGAGCAACGACGCAGATGGGCGCTCGTCATTGCAAAACTTCAACTCCTTTCCGTTGCAATCAGCCCGGATGGAGCTGCAGATGACGTCCGTTCGCCATCGCGCGATCGGGGTTTCATGAGCATCCGCTGGGACGAAAACCTTGTCAAAGTTATAAAACCACTCCCTCAACCTTGCGCAGAGAACCAGGACGTTTTCTGGCTTCGAAATGAGTGCAGCTGCTTCTGCACCGAAGACGACGTTGCCTATCTTCCCGATATCCATGAAAGCAGGCACGATGTGCACAGGTCCAGCAGTTTCACTCAACCGACCAGCTGCATGACACCAGGTATAGTATTTGTCCCGGTATGCGCCGTAGTGAACCATGGCTATCATTTGCCAGGTGTCCTCACGATATTGAAGCTTTTTTGGTCCTGGTTATCAATCGTGTTTAAGACCTTCAGTGAGCACTCACAAAAGGCTTCGTTGCAATGCATTGGAGGTCGTACTGCTCCGCCATCAGGCTCGCCGAGCTGCCTTCTTTCCTGCTCACGACTCCAAAGGGTCTCTCCAATGGTAAACTGGCGTTGCTCCAACTTTCGAAGGCGATACTCAACCCCTCCATGGCTATACGTCTCATGTCGGAGGGCCATGTCCATGAAGTCTCGCTCTAGCCTTAGCTCGTCCTGGATTGAAGCATCAAGCTTGGCACGAAGCTCTTCAAGCTGTGTACGAGACAAATTCTCCTGCAAGGAGTCAAATTCGAGCTCATGTGAGTGGGATTCCGCTTGGAGAAATCGGGAGAGGGCCGCCTGGACCTCTGGGTGGTAACGGCTTGCCACTGACGGATAGTCTGCCATGTCGAAGTAGTCTGGCTGATATTCTTGGGAGTTTGTGGCTTGAAATAGGGGTGCTAGATGGCAATTTGTTCAAGTAGATATTTTCTAGTTCAAAGAAGAAGATTACTGAAGTGGTTGAAAATGCCCAGATGGTTTCGGTGGGAGTGCTGCCATTAAATAGGCCATCTGCGGTCTGATATTTCCAGGAGGAAGGTTCATTTTATGCGAGGAGTGCAGAGTTAAGTTTCATCTCTTCTACGTGACTTGACTCAGACGGAATATACATCGGGCGTTATGACGGTGAGCCAAGGCATCGCGGCGACAAATATAGTTTTTACCTCGCATTGTAAGCTCAAAGCTCAGTAAAAGAGTAGTTCGAAGACACCCAGGTTTAGGTTGTATGTCCATCACTACATTCAAGGTATCAAATTGCATTTTTATAGTCGAAGAGAAGAAAGCAAGATTTATATAGCAAACACGAGTAGAAGTTAAATGCTACAAAGCCAGTACAAGTCCAATACGTATAGCAAGGTTCTTTGAGCAAGTCTAATCTCGATTGATTGTGAGAAGCTTTAACTGAATAAGGAAGGCCTGGTCTGGAGTGGTTCATTCATGGAAGCGTCTGGACGCGAATTTGAAGTAGGGAGCCTCACCGTTCCAGTTTTAGGCTCCTGCTCTGGCAGTGTAGAAGCAGCCATCTCGATTTATTTAGCGATGCTCAATGGCAAGATTGAGGACATTGAAATTAATTTGAATCGTTGTGAAGCTTCGAGTATTGTGAGACGAGTTGGTCTGTGCGGATGGATGGAAAACAAAAGTGAAGGCAGACGCGTCGCAGGCCTCTTGATCTATAATGGGATCGTCACTCAAACTTCGGTAGCGCGTTGACAGACGATGTACCGTGCAGCTCTCATGCAGGTGGAAACCAAAATTCTCATAGGGACAACAGCCACTACTGAGTTCAACAATGATTCGTGCCTTTGAACCATGTACCACAGTAGTACATTTGGCTTTGTGAGCTGCCGGAGAACATCTTGTTGCCTATTTCTAGTATGGCTTACAATTGCATGTGCAGTAATCGTATTCTCTGTACTAGTAGGCGACGTAAGGGTTGCGCGTTGAATAGCCGAGACCATTTATTTTACGAGATTGTGTTTCGGCTCTTATCTGAAGGCTCTCCGGTAAGGCTCGTTTTTCTGGTGTATTCGACTACACATCACTAATAGATAGGAGGCTCATGGAGATGCCAAATAGGGTCCTTGGAACCTAGGCACTTCACGAATATCCTCCACTGGGTGAGGAGCGCTCTCAGAGCCGGCAATCATACTTCTTCTCCATAATCCTACATCATTGAGTACATAAAGAGAGGACAGACTATAAACCTTCAGTCCAAGCCGAGGCATCGCCAGGGGACACGTCTGTAATCCTGCTCAATTGGAGGTATATTTCTATGTGAAAGTAATTTCGACTCCAAATAGCACGTCGCGATTGATGCATTTTCTTTTTCTAGCCTCCCAGCAACTTGATGTAATTTCATTTCCGATTCTGAAGCCACTCTTCTAGTTTGCCAAGAGAGAATGTATCATGCTCCTTCTCAGAAGTGAAAACCAGCTTCTCATACCAACCTGCGGTGCCCAAAGACTGCAGCTTTTTCCCAAATGGCTGACAGGAGCCAAAGTCGATTAGCGCCGGCGCTCCATTCTTGATCATGATGTTATCCGGGTTGATGTCGTTGTGAGCCAGCCCTAGTGTGTGTATTTGGTCTACAGCTGACTTTATGGCTTGGAAAAAGTTGATCTTGTCGAGCTGTTGAAAGCTTGGAGTGGAGATGTATTGCGTCAAAGTTTGCTCCAGCCGTTCCAGGATTATTGCCGTGATGGGGCCGGGCCTCACACGGCAGCCGTGGTAGTTGATTATATTTGCATGAGGGGATTGGGAGAGTTGTTCCATGATGAGGGCCTCGTCGAGGACGGCTCTGGGAACATAGTTGGAGCGCTTCATGGTTTCGTAACAATTGAGGCCCCGCCGCTTGACGAATGCAGAGGGGTCATCAAAGCTCTCCGGTGCGATCGTTAAGTGCGCGTTGGTGGGAACCTCTGAAAAAACTTCGTCGTCCTGGACACGCTGCAGAGCTGCCCTGTAGTCAGCGAGAGTCATGTCGCGCTTATTCTTCGATGACTGGCCGAAGTATAGTTCCTCATTATCGGTGACAAAATAGAATGTGACGTATCTTGGCCTGTTTATAGCCATGTCCCAGGCTTCAATGATTGTCAAGTCTTGGAGTGGTGCTACCGCGGAGTAATCCACGGCAAGCCCGGTCTCATTTTCAGGCTGGGTGAATTTTTGGAAGTCATGGGTCACAAGTGAACATATCAGGAGGAGCGTTTGAACTGAACCACAAGTCGAGTATCGTTCGAAGGTGTGTAACAGATCATGTCCGATGTATAGTAAAGCTGTTGGTTTGGAGTAACTTGGGCAGAGCATGGGACAGTTGCGTGGATCTGCCGCTTCGAGCAAACAACCGGGTCCTTGTGCCTGAAAGTTCGTTGATTCGTCTTGCGCTCTGTCCGCCGTATGCCGCCAGTTCAATCAATCACATCCTATGCGCCGATATGCAGAGTGGTGCACGGAGAACACGCAAAATGCCCAGCCTTCAGACAACATGGTACCGGTAGCACAGCGGTCAGGCCCTTGGTGATGTTCGTCGCTAGTGTTTAGATATTGGCTTTGATGAAGAAGAGCTACAGTAAGATATGAATATATGATTAAGAGTAATAAGAGCTGGTGAGCTTGATTCTAAATTACGTAGCGTTGGAGGATGGGAGCAAATAATCGATCCAGTCACATCAGGGCAAAGAAGTCAAGACACCGCTAATGCCAGTCAATCGCTGCAGAGGTCGCCCTTTGTTGTCCAGGGGTCCTCAACCCTTACTCCAATACAATACTGCAAGGTAATGGATATTATCACCCTTAGAGTTGCAAGCCAGCGGTTCCATCATTTCGATAAGTCTGAAGTCCATTGCAGCCTGTCATTCGAGCAGTCAAATGCAATTGAACTTCCATCGTACGGCAAATTACTGTTAGCACGGATATAGTGAAATGGATCAATGTTCGGTTCGTAGAGCTGAGATCGTGTGCCTAGCTGGAGTCTTCATTCACCGCTCTCTTGTCCCGTGTTGCACTTCGAGGCAATGCATGGTTTGCATAAGTCCAAGTTCCATTTGTATTCCTGCGCATTATACCATACTGCACACGGCGGCATATTTACAGCCGGAATTCTAGTCTCGCCCTCGGAACGTCAAGAGGCAAGAATTGACGGTGTGTGGGAAGCGGGGGTAAAAGATTGCCCAAGTGCTGCCTGGGGTTTATGATCATGCATATCGTCACCATTTTCGAACTGCTGCTGGTCACAACAGGCAAGCGATCGCTATGGGGGCGTCCTACCGGAGCGGAACCTGTGGTCATTCCCCGCTCGAGCAAAAACCAGAAAGCCTGCAGGCGAGAGAGGGTAAAAAACAGACGGCGGCGAGCATGAGAAACATTGACAGATTGGAGTATACAAATCTGAGCCTCAAGAATACTACATAAAACAGTGCAGGAGCCTGTCAGGTGTCGGCAAGCGCAAGACTTGAGTCATAATAATGTGGTTTCCTGTTTCGGATGCCAATTTATCGGACATGCGACGCAGATTAAGATTGAAGCCACCTACGCTCCAGAGTGCATTGTGCCAGACCAGACAGTCGGAGAATCTGGGAACCAGAACACCATCAGACCAGACGGGTTGTCGGCCCATCCTGGGATCAATTGATACCCGCAGCCTAGGGCCAGCGCCAGTGCCAGTGCCGCTACCGAGGGCGATCGGCTGCCCGTGGAGCCAGCGGATTGGCTGGAATGGAGCCGGCACCCACTGACGGCACTAAAAGACGAGCCGCACAAGCACCAGCCCAGGCTTGTGCTTGTGCAGACCACTCAGACTCAGACTCAGGCTCAACTGGGCCGGTACGGGCGGAGTGCAGCTGGCAGGTGCAGCTGGCTGGCAGGTGCAAACTCTGGTCTGATCATTCGCTGCATGTGGCTCCAGCCAAGTAAGTCCCTTGCAAACAGGGCGCATTCCCTCTTCGTCCTTGCACCGTCCAACTTTGTCAACCGGCCAGCTCACGACATCTCACGGCCCGGTTCTGCACTTCTGCACCACGACTCTTGTCCCGAATCTCGTTCCCTCTCTCAGCTGCGCTTGGAGAGCTGAGAATAATGTCATGGGACCTCCTGCCCTTGATCACGCTCTTCGTCGCCTTTCTCAGCCTCTGGTCCTTGCGTAGATACCTGGCCGGCACGCGAAAGATTGTCTACGCCATCGCCAGTGCTGTTCTTCTCCACGTCTTTGGGCGTGCAGTGATGCATCGCATCTACTTCACCGTCCATGAGGCTGTCATTACTGCGAAACCCGCCGTCTTCAAGATGTTCCTGACTTTGGGAGCTGGTGCTTGGTGAGTACTTTTCTGCACTTCCCTACACTGATTTCTCAACCTTTAGCTCCCGTCCCTGCTGCCATGACGATTTCGGCATTTCGACGGAAGCGTGGCGAATGCTCGATCGCCGCCGTCATTGCTTCATATTTCTCCCATCAAGCGCATTCGCTAATTGCACCCCCGTTGGTTCCCTCAGGCTTCTGCACCGCGCCATCCAGACTCTCTTCAAACCGGTCTCTGAGCTTGTCAATATTCTTGGTGTAGATATCCCTCCAGCTCCCGAAGTATGCCTCGCGGGAATTCGATCAGATGCTGCTACCCTAGCTTGGGCTCGACCTCATTCTCATCGCCTTGCTCTCAAATATCTGATACAAGTGAATGGAATTCAGGGTAAATGCAGCCCGGCCTGCAGTTCGATATTTAAAAATTTTAGTGTCATTTAATGCTAATCATCGGATAACAGTGGGAGAAGCAACAGGCAATGATGGTGGTATTACCATCACCGGCTTGAAGCCCAATCATTTTTACAATATACGGGTGGTAGCCGTCGGTCACAACAATTTCAGATCTGGCAGTCCAGTCATTCGAATGAGGACGTTCGGCAAAGATGGCCGACCTCAATTGGGAAACTCACGCTTGCCGACCAACTTCGTCGACCCCGAGCAATCGCCTGCGGACACCAATGATGACTCTGATAACTCTAACGAACCCAGCTCTTCTTTACCAGCCGTCGAACCTACACCCGCAATCGACGGACTAAGCAGCTCACTCCTTCGAGAAACGCCCAGCGCGGCATCCGGACAAAGGCGGAATACCTTGAACCGACGTCATTCTCTATCAGTAGCAAGCGCCGACCAAGCACAAGCGAAATCCTCGAATTTAAACGAGCCAGAAATGTCTTTGTCTGAACTGAACCGCAAATTCGAGAGTATTCGAAAGGAAATCGAGACAACGTTGAATTTGATCGCCAAAGAACAAGCCGAGGCAAGCCAACAAGAAGAAGAATTGAAACGGGAAAGGGACCGCAAGAGGCTGGCTCTCAAGGAGAAGGAGGAGTACACGACGCAACTGAGAGCGACAATCAGGTCAACAACGGAGCAGATGCGAAGCGCTGAGAAGGAACGACAGAAGAAAGAGCAGTTATTAAAGGATAAAGAAGCCAAGAAGACCAAAATTCGAGACACCATTTCCAGACTGGAGAAGGAGGTGGCGAGGATGAAGAAGGAGCGCGAAAGTTTCGAAGCGCAGAAGAAGGAGCTGGCGGAGAAACGTGATCAGGATGTCGACCAACTCGATGACGGCAACGCGGAGCTTCAGCAAAAGTGTGCTGAGCTTGAGGCCGAACTCAAAGAGAAGGGTAAACAGCTTCAGGATCTCAAAGCCACGAGAGAACTTCTTCCAGGTGCCAATGACGAGCAATGGAAGGAGGAGGACGCAAGACTGAGACGAGAGTGGGATTTGACTCGCAGAGATCTGCATAGCCGATTGGTAGCGGAATCTAAGCAAGGCGTCCTCTTGGATCAACAGATCCGGTCTCTCACTCAGCAGTTGGCCATTCAGCAGCAACAGGGCGGGCTCAACTTCTACAATCAGCCACCGGCCGGTGTCATGGACTACGACCCGTCAATGACAGCACAGAGTACGAAACGCTTAAGCTTTCCGGGCAGCGGTGGTGGCCTTGGTGGTACGCCGATGTCATCGCCTCCTCCCCTGGCCCACGCTGAGCCAAGCTTCCAGGGACAGGCTGGTTTCAGTCCAATAAGCTTTGGCCCTGGCCTTTTCATGGATATGCCAACGAACACAGATGGTGCAACGCAGTCCGAGGCGGAGTTCAAGGCTGCTGGGGGGCCACTAAGTCCTACCGCTCAGACCTTACTTCCATCCAACATATTCGATGACATCGAGGACTCTGATGATGTGAAGAACTCTGACAATCCAATACTACCCGAGCCCTTTACGGCAGACGAGGAAGGTCCCCAGTCTCCGGTCTTTCCCGCGCCATCGTACCATGCGTTTTCCAGTCCTCACGGCTCAAATCACAACTTGCCCTTTTCCCAATATGCAGACGCAAGCGAGCGAATGTCCTTGAACTTGAACTCTTCGCCTATCGCACCACCACCCGCGAGTAGTCACAGACTCGCAAATCTCCTATCGACGTTCCAGAGAGGCAACAGAACGTCCAAGGCGTCTGATGACAGTGGACCACCCATCGGGTCCCTCAAGCCCGGTCAAAGCCAGTCATTCCCTCGAGGTAGCGACGAAGCTGAGGCTTTGGAGAGTCGATGGAGATATTGGCCATGGATGACTAAAAGCTCCGCAGGCCAAGAGAATTCCATTGGCGGCTCGCATCCCTTTTCTTCGAGGCGCGTCAACTCCTTGAAAGGCCCTCGACTTTCCGCCATCTCTGACAGGGAGCATGGCCACTCTCGGCCATCGTCCACTTCCATGGATCGTCCATCCACCGACAATGGTTCCATTTGGGGTGCTCCTGGCGAGGTGCCTGGAATGATGAACCGCGTGTGGTCACCCAACGACAACCTTTGGCCCAGCCGAAGCGGCTCCAGACGACCTTCTCTGCACGGCTCGACAACTGCTCTGACAACTACATTGGCCTCAGCAGAAGATGAAATTCTGGACGACGAGGATCTGCGGGATCCCCAGACCCTGGCCCGACACGTCGGAGTAATTGGATCTCGCCCTCCTGCTGCGGGGTCGTCCGATTCAAAGTCCTTATCACAACGATTAGACCCGACAGCTCGACCATTCAAGATCCTATTCATGAGGGGCCAAGAGAAGGACAAAGAAAAAGAGAAGGACAAGGCAAAGGAGAAAGGCAAAGTTAAAGAGCCAGCCACGCCAAGCATTGAGATACCGCCTAGCCACGACGACTCGTTTTCCGACTCTCGTATCTCCAGAGACACATACTCTCTTCATACCGGGACTTCCGTATCCGAGTCACATGAATCTTTGCAGCTGGATCTGACCCAGTCGAACACGCCGTCGGATATGAACTCGGTCTCCACGTCGAACGCGAAGGACTCCGAAAACGTAGTCAAGAAGTTGTTCCGCAAAGGGAGTTCGAGCAAGTTCAGTCTATCATCTCGACTCGGCAAAGAATCCGGGCTTTTTAAGAAAGGCCCAGGGAGCACCACCAACTCGGACCGGAACGTGTCCTCGGAGCAACGATCGAGCATTGGCGACGCCGATGACCTTGGGGAGGATGGTGGTCAATTCGGACGCAGCTATGACAGCATGGCCAGCAGTCCATCGCTCGGACCGTCAAAATCGAAAGAGAGCCGGGAAAGTCGAATGAGCTCATGGCGCTTTTCTATGAGAAAGAAGAGCAAGGACACTGGCATCAAAGAAAGGGAGAGTTTGGAAATGGAAAGAGCTCCTGATGAGGACTAAGCGATCTTCCAACAGCGGTATTGTAGTGGCCTGATGGCATTGAATATAACGCATTCTTGACTTGATTGGTTCTGTGGCATTTTATTCCCTTGGATGAACTGCCTTGTTGCTGCGATATCTGGATGTAGCAAGCTGTGACATTTATGCTACTGACAAAAGCCCGGGTCTAATGTTTCGTTGGGGTGAAAGTTGTGGCTGATTATCATCTCGGCTTTGAAAGTTGTCAAATCTCGGTGGCCTTGAAGTTTTGAGGCTCTCATTTTGGCCATCCAAACAACGCAAATAACTTGTGTCAATGGTTATATCAGTTCATTTTCAACCAGTAGCAGCATAACCCCAACAAACTGTTCTTATAGCTCTTCCGATGTAGATATCCAAAAACTGCTCTACCATCTGTTGACCTATTTTTGGCACCAAATGTGGAATTAGCAGACAGTATATATACATCTAGAATACTTAGGACCGGTCCTGCAAAACATCTCTTCGTAGGGTAGGTGTTTGTGGTGGTGATGAGCTGTGACCCACTTTTCGATGTCGCTGGGCGCAGGCGCTGATGACAGCTAAGTCAACCCGAGAACTGGCGGCCGTTGCATGTGGGTTTCATAGCTACGCAGTTCAAGCCAACATCAAGTCTTACAAGTCAGAACACGGCGTCATTTCCCGATATTTTACACGAGGATTCGACATGCGAGCACATATAGAGACACTTCACCAAGTTAATCAAAGATGAATGGGAATCCGTCGCAGGTAGCCTCCCTGGATGCTGGTAAGTGATCACGATGCATTGAACGACCATTTCAAGCTCTCTATAGCTAATTGATACCCCTTATGACAATATCAGTCAATTATGACCCAATGGAGCATCTGAACATGCTCTTTGCTCATTCATCAGCCGTCTCATCCATCAACCAGGTGTCGCAAACCCTCAAAGCCCACCATAATGTTCTGTCCAGCGAAATCGACAGCCTTGAGCTCGAACAAGCGTACAAGCCGGACTCCAGCCTGGAGAGGATGCAATCGGCGCAAAGCGAGCTGGCGCAGCTCTTCCGAAAGATCGAAACGGTGCGGTCGAGGGCCATCGAGACGGAGCAAAACATCACGTCCATGACGGCGGAGATCAAGCGACTGGATGGGACGAAGCGAAACTTGACGCTGAGCATGACGGCGCTGAAGAGGCTACAGATGCTGACGACTGCGTACGAGCAGTTGAGAGGGCTGGCCAAGACAAGACAATATCGGGAATGTGCTGGCCTGCTCCAGGCTGTCATTCAACTTATGAAGCACTTTAACAGCTACCGAAGCATCGAGCAGATTGCGACCCTGAGTCGCGAGGTCTCCGAGCTCCAAAGGGAGTTGCTGGAGCAGGTGTGTGAGGACTTTGAGATGGCGTTCGCCAAGAGTGAAGTTGGCACCAAGAAAAATATGCTCGTGGAAGCTTGTCTTGTCATGGATGCTTTAGGAGATGCGGCCAAATCACGGATCATCACCTGGTACGTCAACACGGAGTTGTGGGAGTATCGACAAGTCTTCCGGGGCAACGACGAAGCGGGAAGCCTAGACAACATTGGAAGGAGATATGCGTGGTTCAAGCGCATGATGAAGACGCACGAGGATGATCACGCCGTCATCTTCCCCTCACATTGGCACATGGGCGAGCTATTGGCGACGGCGTTTTGTGACGGCACACGAGAAGACTTCAAGGGAATACTGGAGCGAAGCATGCGACAGGGCGATGGAAACAAAGTCGATGTCAACCTGCTACTGAGCTGTTTGCAGGAGACGCTCGACTTTGAACAGAGCATCGAGAAGAAGTTCTCCAACAACCCTCGAGCGAGCATCGACACGCTGAGCTCGGCTGAGGAGAAGACGCACAACTTCAACGGCCTCATTTCTGTCGCATTCGAGCCCTATCTGAGCTTATGGGTCGACTCACAGGACAAGCAACTGGCGTCCATGATACCCAAGTACCGCAGTCAGCCGCTCATACCTGACGATGAAGAGTTCTCCCCGCAGGCTGTGATACCGTCCGCCATTGAGCTGTTCCACTTCTACAAGCTAACGTTGTCTCAATGCGCGAAATTGTCTACGAGCGATCGCCTGCTGGACCTGTCAAAGGTTCTGTCGAAGTACCTAGATGAGTATGCGCAGCAGGTCCTGCTCCATGTTCTACAGGCTGGTGGATCACAGAGCCCCTCAGTTCAAGACGCTGTTTTGGTTCTCAACACTGCAGATTTTTGGCACACAAACACGAATCAGCTGGAAGAGAATATCAAGAAACGCATCGATAACGAACTTGTCTCCAAAGTCGATCTGTCGTCTCAGTCAGATGCATTTCTGGGTGTGGCTAGCGCTGCAGTGCTGGCATTGGTACATATTGTTGAGCTGGACTGCGAGGCTACATGGCGAGAAATGAGGAATACGAACTGGAGCACGATGGATACCGCGGGAGACCAGAGCTCCTATGTTGGGGAGCTGGTGAAGCATGTCAATGCGAAGACGGAAGAGATTCTGGGCGTGGTGGCAAAGCAGCAGTATGCGAGGGCATTTTGCGATAACTTGGTTGAGCACTTAGCAACGGCGTATATCAACAGCATTGTGCATTGTCGTCCGATATCAGAAGTCGGCGCACAACAGGTAAGCATGCCTCTATATCGCAAGTATAGAAGTGTGTGGAATTATGCATACTGACGTAAGAACAGATGCTTGTTGATAAATACGCTCTCACAAAGTCGTTTGGCAACCTCCTCTCATACCACAATCCATCCTCTACTCAACAAGCCCCTCCCTCAAGCTTCGTCCGCCGCGTCGAGCACTCTATGAACAGAATGGATCCTCTGCTGAAGACGCTGCAAGTGCGTCAATCACCCCCCGAAGCTCTCGTCCAAGCCTACCTTATCCACATAGGCGACCGCTCCGACACAAACTTCAAGAAGATCCTCGAATTAAAAGGCATTCGGAAACAAGATCAGGCACACCTCATTGAGCTATTCGGCATACATAGAGAAGGCAGCTCAAAGGACAACCTGGTCCAGAACTCACCGCTGCTCACGCCCCTAGTGTTGACGGGCGGAGCGACCAGCGTGGGCATGAACCCTGGAGCGGCTTTGACAGCAGCGTCGGGCGCACGATTCGATGCCGGGTTCTTGGGGGAGAAGTTGCTTAGTGCGGCGAGGGACATTGGGACTACGACGGGACAGAGCGCGGAGAAGGCGACGATGAATGAGAACCTGAGGAACTTCGGCAAGTTCTTTAGGAGGGATATTGGAGGGTTCGGGGCGAGGTTTGGGAAGAGCATGGGAGAGGATGGGCGATAATCGAAGGGTGTGAATCATAGACATGGCATAATTATTGCAGAGCGGGAACATCGCGGAATATTCCTAGGATATTTCTGATATGGTAATGTGCCACTTGCAGACTGGTTTCGGACCATCGCCGTGGTATTGGATGGCGTAAATAGACAGGCACTTTGCGTCAAATGTACACTATTCGTAAGTACGATGGAAATAGTCGAAGGTACCGGAAATACGCACAGTCAACGCTTTATCCAATAATTCTGATGAGCATATCAGTTGCGGACGTGACCTTGATGAGTGAAGTTGTGGTAAAAAGGCTTACTTAATAATCAGGCGTGCCGGCGGCGCGACTTCCGAGCAGCCTGGATCGAAGTTCGGTCCCTTGATTCCACACGCGGCGCGTCCCTTGAACGAGAACATTGCTCCGTTCGAACCAGGGAGAAGCAGGCTCAACATAGGGGATACGTCCGGCCTTCTGCGCTGCGCTTAGAAATCAGACTTTGACATCTGTTCGTCACCGGCACTTGTACCTAAACAGCGCATTTCCCGAAGACTAGCCAATTCATGCACTCGCCATAAAGCCGATTTCATAGACGCCAAACTCCAGTCGCCCCTTTCCCGCCGTCCGCCGCACCCCACGCCACTAGCCCAACACCAGCGCCGTCTCTCAATTCCGCCCCTCTGACTAAACCACCCCGCCATCCATCACGACATTTTGCGAAATTTCCTATAATAAACCGCGCCTCTCTCGTAACGACAAAAATTCAGCGTTGCGATACTAGTATTCTTTTTTTTGACACAATTCTCACTCCAAACCGCCAAACTGTTCGCCTCAACTTTCCGGCGGACGTTACGCTCGAGTGCTGGGCTATCCATTGCGGCTGCGGCGGCCTTTCAGACGAGAACCTCGGGTGTTTGTCCGGAGGGAGCGAGAAGGATGCATAGCAAGGTTGTCAGTATGTTTTACGGAACTCTGCAAGCAGCAAATTTGGGGAACAAGATGCTAACGGGTTGTAGTTATCGGCTCTGGGCCCGCGGCTCATACCGCAGCGGTGTACCTCGGCCGCGCGGAACTGAAGCGTGAGTTTGACTCCTTCCTACATTTCAACTCCTACAAATATTACAGTGTAGTAAAACTAACGTGAGATTGATGTGATAGCCGTCCTCTACGAGGGTTTCATGGCCAACGGCATCGCCGCAGGCGGCCAATTGACCACGACGACCGAGATCGAAAACTTCCCCGGCTTCCCAAAGGGCATCATGGGCCAAGAGCTCATGGACAACATGAAGCAGCAGTCGGAGCGCTTTGGCACAGAGGTCATCACCGACACCGTCCAGACGCTCGACCTGTCCTCCCGCCCCTTCAAGTACACGACCGAGTTCGCGCCCGACGAAACGCACACCGCCGACGCAGTCATCATCGCCACCGGCGCGTCCGCTCGCCGCATGAACCTTCCCGGCGAGGACAAGTACTGGCAGAACGGTATCTCTGCGTGCGCAGTCTGCGACGGTGCCCTACCTATTTTCCGCAATAAGCAGCTCTATGTCATCGGTGGAGGAGACTCGGCGGCCGAGGAGGCTACTTTCCTCACTAAGTATGGAAGCCACGTTACTGTGCTCGTGAGAAGAGATGTCTTGCGCGCCAGTAAAGCCATGGCGACGAGATTGCTCAAGAATGAGAAGGTAACGGTCCGCTTCAACACTGTTGCCACGGAGGTTCGTGGCTCCGAGGACGGCCTCATGTCCCACCTTGTTGTCAAGGACACGGTCTCTGGAAAGGAAGAGGTCGTCGAGGCAAACGGGTTGTTCTACGTCATCGGTCACGAACCCGCCACGAAGCTCGTAAAAGGACAGGTCGACATGGACTCGGACGGGTACATCGTCACGAAGCCCGGCACGACAATGACCAGCATCGAGGGCGTGTTTGCCGCTGGTGATGTGCAGGATAAGAGGTACCGACAGGCTATTACCAGTGCTGGTATGTTTCACATTCTCCCCACTGCTGATTTAGATATGCTTGCGATTTGCTCTGTGAGACGAATACAAGATGCTAACGCGTTGTCGCAGGTACTGGGTGCATGGCAGCTCTTGAGGCCGAAAAGTTCATCAGCGAGCAGGAGTAGGAGTAGATACAAGACAGGGATGTACGAGAACAAGTATACCGCAGATGATAGAGTTCCAAATAGAGAGAGCCCACATGGCTCTGCAATATACACAAAAGACTATATACACCACTGCAACGCAAACGAATCGAGGATTTTGACCGGGATGTGTCGTCCCAAACTTGCCTTGTCATTCAGTCGGATCTGAATCTGCGTCTCTCCCACACAAGACCAGAAACCCTACTTCACCATCTATGAGACAAGTTGAGCCATCTCGCAGTCAATATTCATTATTTTTGCCAATTGGCCCTATGCGCTTCGCTCTAATGCATCTTAACGCATCCGCCAATTGCGATGCATGCAGACAACCTGTATCCCTACGCAGATCTCTTGCTCTAGTACCCAGACCTTTGTGTTCCTCACAATGTAACGCCAAGCAAAGTTATACACGCCAAAGCATTTCATTCCGTCCCTTGCCATAGATTCGGTCACAAAACTTTTACACCACCTGAATTTACTCTCGCTCCAACACAGCAGAAGCCGTAATCGTCGTGCCGCTAAGCTTCTCGAGGCCTTCACCGCCCTGTGGATACAATAGTCAGTATACTGGATGCGGCATGGAGAAAAGATTAGGACTCACGTAGCTGATGAGTGGCGAAACTTCCACACCTCCATCGGCAACAACAGTGGCTCCAGCAGCGGCAGCCCATCGCTGACCCTGGGCCATGATGTCGGCCTTGCTGGTATCCGGATCATCCTGACCCTTGCCTCGGGCGTTCTTGAGCGGCGAGAATTCGTCCTCGCGGCGAACCTCCATGCAGGCAAACTTGTTCAGAGGCAGCATGGGAAAGACATCGAAGACAAACTGCTCAAGTTTGATGCCGTTGGGCGATTCAGGCTTAACAGTCTCTCCGGTCTTGGTGTCGGCGAAGGGGATCTTCTTGCGCGCGACATGGTGTGGAAGCTTATGTGCCCACTGAGGAATGGATTCCAGGAATCGGAACGAGTAGTAGTGGTTGACAATGTTGGCAGCACGGAACTTAAGGACTCCGGGGTGCTTGGGATCCTCAGCCTCGGCCGTGGCCTTGTCAATCTCGGAGTACTCAACCACATCTGGCTTGCCATTCTTGGAAAGAATCAAACCGACTGACTCGGTAGCGTCTCGCTTCCGGACAACCTTGGTAGCAATGTCGACATCGAGAGCTGACGAAAAGCCGATAAAGACGGGGTCGGCAACCTTGACCAGGCAATTGTCCACGCAATAAGCATGGATGTGCTCGATACCTCGCTGGCGCATGTCATCGAGGACTCCGGAGACGACCAAGGCTTGGTAAAGACCACCGTTGCCATCAGGGGCAACGGCAACCTTGCCCTTGCCCTCGAGCAAAATCTTGCCTTCATTGGATATGCAAGGGAGAACACCCTGATCAAAGATTTTGATGTTGGCCTTGTCCAGGCCGAAGTACTTGTTCTCCTCGAAAAACTGCTCGGTAGGCTGGCGCGTTGGGCCACTGGTCATGACATACCAAGGGACAACCGCTGAGGATTGAGCACCAGCCGATTTGACGGCCAATTCTTGAATCTTACGAATTCGTTCGGCTTGGATCTGGAACAAGCTCTTGTGAGAGGGCAAGCCAATGTCATAGCAACCCTTAGGAGCGGAACTACCCAAGCGAGTGCCCTGCCCACCGGCCATGAGCACAACGGCAACCTTGTTCTTGCCGATGAGCTCCAAACCAGAATTGTACCACTTGTCAATATCATCGGCACTCGAGTCGAGGATGCTGGCTTGAGTGGATTCAGGGAGGGGCTCGAGAGTGTCGGGGCTGTCTGACTTGGTCTCGCCCAGGGCTCGTTTGGTGATTTCGTTGATGTAGGCGGGATTGAAACCAGAGAGTTGCTCGTACAAAACTGCCTTCTCCTGCGAACTGAGTGAATCGTATAAGTTGAGTACGTGTTCTTGGCCAGCTTCAGTGTACTTGGCCTTGAGATCAGCCAGGGCCTCGGCGGAAGGTTCTGCGAGTTTGCTGTCGTTGCTCTTGGAGCCGACGTGCAAGATTTCCTTGACCTTATCCATTGTGCTTTCTGGAGGATTCGACAAGTATGAACCACGACAAATTATCTCGTTTAAGAGGAACAGTGGTAGTTGGAATTGCTCGTCTGAAGCGGCTCACGGGATGAAGAGACGCTACTTTCAGAAGATCCGACACGGCGGTAAGTGAGAGACGAGATAGGAGGGGACGTTGGAGGGGTATCTAGAACGCAATGGAATAGCTTGGTGAATATGGGAGAGGGAGAAGAGGAAGGGTCAGAGGCGAGGCAGAAGATTGGGCGGAGATGACGGCGGTTTATAAAGACGGTGTACGGAGCAGAGTCTGGCAGTTTATTATTGGGCTCTTGGACACGAAGACGCAGAAGGGGCCGTAAACAACTGCGGGTGCGTTGATCGGCACGGGCAACGGCTGACGTCGACAGCTGCGATGAAATGGACATGGATACTGCAGCAACTGGGAGGGTCACCACAGTCAATTGGTGCTGAGAGGCAGAGTGGGCCGCTATGAGCGCCGCGCCCTGGCCAAGCTTCCACACGTCCAGGGTCTGAGGCGAGCGGCAGGGCAAGTGCCCCTCACCTCCTTCCTCCAGCCAACTTTCGGGCTGGCAAAACAGGGACCTCTAACAAAGTGAAATTCTCATGTTGCTGGGGCAGTCACGGCCAGACTGCACTGCTAGCTGCCTTTTGTGAAGGGGTAATATGATATAGGTATTCTCAAGTGATGAATGCCAATAAAGAACATTTGCCTCATTCTTGACCTTGACCATTGAATTATGGTCGCACAGCTTCAGCCAACGCTTGACAATGCCGTTCGTTTCTAAAAATGCCTGGCTTTCGCGCGTCTCGCCCGTACATCTGCTGTATGCCTAATAGTGTCGCTGAGCTGAGACCAAGCCACCACCTGTCAGTGACCTGTCAGACAGCACTCGATTTTTAATCTCAATTGAATAGCCCAATTTTTGCGGCGAGACAGCGGCGAGATCGCGCCTGCGTGCTGGCATTGTTCGGCGAGATTCCATGCTCACCACCTCTTCATTATTCACTAAGGGGTTGTCTTCCATGGCGGTGTGAATTGCATCGTGCATCGTGCATCCACCAAAGCACACCTAACTACCTTCGAATCCCAATTACCACAATCCCACACGCCTTTGTACCGTCCCGTTACTTCATATCACAAACGGCCCTCTTCTGTCCAAACTCAACTTCAAGAAACCTGCGAGACAGTCTGGGTACGAGAAAAGAGCCAAGAGTGCGACGTCAACATCAACTAGTGCCCGTTGTTGGGTTACTGAGCCTCGTATCCGGCAGTACACCACCATCCGGTCTTAGCACGGGGGATCGCCCCAGGGCTTCATGCGGCTTTACTTTCCAGGCGCTGTTATTGAGCTTGTAATACTACCCTCGCCAGGCGTCCATACAGCTTGTCCCTCGTTGGTGAGGCGGTGGAGGCGCTGTCCGCTCACTGAGGCGCAGCATCACCGCCAGGAACAGCCGTTGCTCAAAATAGCACATCCACGATCCGCCCGAACTGGCGTCATTTTTCTGGGTAATCCGTATTCTCAACATGAGCTCCGTGTTATGTAAGTTCCCTTCTGCTGAGCTTGAGCGGATCGATCTTCAGGTACGCGGCACTTTACATGCAGGTGCTGCATGACGCCCTTCATCTGACACCCTTGAAAGTGATACCCAAGCAGAAATTATTGTTGCACATTCTTATACTCCAAAGATCCTATTGTCGCTCCAGGACGGAGCGAAAAGGAGGACAGTACAGGCCGAAGATTGAAATCGGAATCGCCTATAAAGTCATGACGAGAACCCTTGGCCTGTGTAGCATTTAGTGAACGTCATGACATTGAGGCTTGCAAGCTTCATAGTTAGCTAGTGACGTCGAGAAAAGAGGGACATATCAAGTCAAATGCAAGAAATCTCAGAAATACACCCCTTCGAAGAGCTATGAAGGCTTCGAAGTCACTGGCTCGCTGTGGCAGCAAGCCGATGTTCATGGAATCGCCCATAGGCATCAGCGCAAGGCAGATTGCCCGTTCGGGAAGTATGGCGCTTCAGCCTCATCACGCTCAACGTATCATAGGCCCATGTTTCTGAAAGCAAAGTCGTCAAGCGAAACGTGATGAACACGCTTAAATACGGTCAATTGAGAGTGAGTCCTAGTGTGCAGAAAGTGAAGAGTAATTGTCAAAAAGTCCTGGCCCCAACAGCGTGCATCACGGGCATCGGAAACCGGCGGTGGCAAATGATCAATTTTCACATTGTACTTGACCACGAAATCCTCACCGCAACACCTTACAATCACACTGTCGCCACCCGCCGTCCTTAATTCTGAATCACTTCAGGTTCTCGTCATGGACAGAGAGGACCAAGCTCGCGCGCCAGCTACTTTCAGAGGACTCATCCAACTAGATGCCTTCAAATACGCGTCCCCGGAGCCGACTGTTCGTCGCAATCCGCCTCGAGCAGCAACCTCTCCCGTCGTTAGGACCGTGGCACAACGGCCCCTGAAACGTATAAAATCAGAAGACGACGCCGAATCATCGTTGCGCTCTTCCAGAAAGCGCACCTCTGTCTCAACAGACTCATCGCCCACCAAGAAGAAGAAACGCAACCGTCCCAGCTCGGGCTACGCATCACCCTCCAAGTACGCCCATCTGCCTCACCTCCCCGATGCCGTTGCGCCAAACCTCCTCGTCCTCTTCATCGGACTCAACCCCGGAATCTCAACCGCTATGACAGGTCACGCGTATGCCCACCCTTCCAACCTCTTTTGGAAGCTTCTTTACTCAAGCGGCATCACGCCACGACGATGCTACGCCGAAGAAGACCGGCAGATGCCAGAATTGTACTCCTTGGGCCTCACAAACATTGTATCCAGACCAAGCAGGAATGGCGCGGAGCTGAGCAAGGCAGAGATGGACGAGGGTGTAGCTATTCTTGAAGAGAAGGCCCGGAGGTGGCGGCCAGAAAGCATATGCGTGGTTGGCAAGAGTATCTGGGAGAGCATATGGCGCGTGAGACACGGAGGACCTGTGGGCAAGAAGTTTCGGTATGGATGGCAGGATGAAGAGGAGAATATGGGTGTGATAGATGGAGAATGGCCTGGTGCAAGGGTTTTTGTTGCGTCAAGCACGAGCGGATTGGCTGCAACTCTGTTGCCGGCCGAGAAGGAGAAGATTTGGGCCGAATTGGGATCGTGGGTGAAGATGAGGAGGGCGGAGAGGGAAGCTGAGGACGACAAAGTCGAGTTGAAACAAGAGGTGGATGCACAATAGTTCTTTGGATGTCACATTTGTTCCCTATAGCATCACATTGGACGGCGCTCTGTGAATCGAGATCATGAAGTCATGTCATTTTGATTGTGAATGTCTACGTACGACGACCACTTTTTATAACTACGCCTCTTGTAATTCGAGACCTCATTCCCTACTGATAAAAGCGCATCTCTCGTAGACTCCGTACGCCGGAAAGAATTTTACCCAACAATATCGCCATCTAGACACAATGACCTTCTCTTCTACTTGCATCGCTTCTCGACGACACCAGCTCCATTCTCCTCATACTCCTTCCTGGATATCCACATCTGGTGGAAGGTGCCCAAGCTGGCCAGAATGCTGCCACCGATCCAAGCACCGAATCTTCTCTCGCTCGAAAGACCGGCCGCGTGGATCTTGACCTTCAGACCGGGGTACATGGCCGTCAGCTCGTTGGTCAGACGGTCGTTGAAGCCGTTGATGAGACTGGTGCTGCCGGTGACGACCACGTTGGCCAGCAAGTTGCCGCGCAGGTCGACGTCGATGGCGCCGAGAGAAGCCCGAATGAGCTCGGGAATAGTCTGGGCCTTGGTGAGACGGTCAGACTCGGCGACGGGGTATCCGGCGTTCTCATCCCACATGCCCTCTGTGACCTTGAATCGCTGCTCGCGCCACATCTGGTTGTAGCCATCGGGCATCTCGAAGACGCGGCCCGGCTGCGTCTTGACATAGTCTTCGTTTCCGGCGGCGCTATATCGGCCTGGTCCTCGCCAGACTTCGACGACAGACTCCTTGAACTCCGTGAGGACGCGCTCCTCCTCGTAGGCGCGGAACGAATCGTGAACCTCGAAGGGGAACTTGCGAAGGCGGACCTGGGCGGGGGCTAATGCGTCCACGGGTGTCTTGTTCTCGACTATGAATGTAGGCGTCAACGACACCTTGGGCTCAGAAGTCTCCCACATGTTGCGGATTTGTGAAGACAGCCAGAGACCACCAGCTGGGGAGCGCTGGATCGACCGCTTGAGAACCATACCGTCGTGGATGGCCGTCACCGAGGTATTCGCACCGCCAACGTCGATAACCAGCGCGGTGGCCTTGCCTGCAGCAAAGGCGGACAGGACGGGAGTGCGACTCAGCCAGAACGCAGGGCATCCCCAGTTCTCCATGATGATCTCGATGGCCTTCTCCCTCGACTTGGGAGTGTTCCAGGGAGCTTCCGTCATGAGAAGAGGGTTCTCTGCCAGCGGCTTCTCCTGGTTCTCCGTCTCCTCCATGGCCACGTCGCCCTCGCCATCCTGCTCCTTCGCGTCGTCGTCGAGCCCGTTCTTGGAGGCGGGGGTCGGGCGCTCCGGTTGCAGTCGCTTGATGAGCATGTGTTCCCAGATCTTGGACGCGACATCCCAGTCCTCGACGACGCTGTCCCGGTTCATGTAGTTGCGGATCTCGAAGTCGGCGCGGGGGATGATGCATTCATCGCCAAAGAGGTCGCGTTGCGGTTCGCTCGTGACGTGACCGTAGAAAGAAGGCAGGATGGACTTGGGGACATCTTCGCCTGCGAAGCCTACGCGGGTGTTGCAGTAGCCCGGGTCGAGAACGAGGGCGGAAACCTCATCTAGGCGATCGTAAATATTAGTACGTGGTATGCGATGCGCGAAACGAGAGCTTCCATGAATGTCATACCTCCGCCGTAAATGTCGGTGGGCTGCGCCGATGTGGGCAAGGGCTGTTGAGCCATGGCCGGATCTGTGTGAGTATCGCAAAATGGGTCCAAGGTGAGGTCAATTGGCTTGCTCGAGCAGGCGTGGTCGTGATGGCGGGCTTCGGAGCGCTGCGATGAAGTGGAGTGGGCGAAGAGCGGTTTGATGATGGGAACAAAATTCAGCCTGGTGGCTGGTGGTTGGATGCAGCTTCACGCGCTCGTTGCAGGCAGACGAGGCTTTGGATGGAGCCCGCGCGCATGAGAATTGCACTTGACCAGACCAGACAATGAACTGCAGGCTCTGGCCTGTCCCCTGTCCTCTGTAATGCGACTGGCGGGGCGGGCTGTTTAACAGGGGTGCTACTGGTGCTTCCACCGACCTTCAAAACCAGGCCCACTGCAAGAAACATTTTTTCTTCACAAGCTCCTTCAACCCATCGTGCATCCTCACGCGCTCTCTCATCCCAGAGGCAACAGCTGTGACACATCGCTATGACCGTAAGTTTGATCTATTTGCTTTCTTTCTTCTTGATCATTGCCCCTTTCATGATGAATTTGCATCTTCGCTTCAGAACCGCTGCGATTGACTCGACTTCGGTCGGGCGTGATTACACAATGCCAATGCCTGACAACTGCTTCTTGCACCTGTTTCTGTGTCCACCATCATAAGTTTTGATTCAGAAACTAACATGACTTCAAATAGCTGCAATGAGATCATCCCTGTGCCTTCGATTGGCTCGCCAATCCGCAGTTTCGCAACAATGTGTCGCAAGGCGCATCGTCGGCTCGACACGGATAGGTAGCTCTCGATCTGTGGCGAAGGTGTCTAGCACCTCGCTGTCCAAGATTGGGACTCGCTCGCTGGCGTCTGGATCTGATAGTAAAAACAAGACGTCCAGGTTTGCTGTCTCCCAAGATGCGAACGAGACGCTGTCGCCGTTCAAGCAGCATCGGAGAGATGAGCTCCGGCAAGATCAAGAGAGCGAGGATCCGCTCTGTCCAGACCCGTATCCCCGTCTAGGAACCTCGGACTCTCGAAAGAGCGTCCCAGAGTTCTTGCAGGAGTTCGACGAGCAAGTGCCCAGTGACGAAGTGACTTTGACAGGTCGTGTGCGATCCAAGCGTGTAGTTGGGAAGTCCCTTATCTTCCTCGACATTGTGAACGAATTCCAAAAAGTGCAAATCATGATCAACAAGAATAAATGCGTATCAGAATTGGAAGGATCGGCACAAAAGTTTGCTTTGTTTAAAAACCTGATCCAGATTGGCGATCATATTTGTAGGCCTTCTCCCGATAGCTTCCTCTCCCTAGCCGTTCCGCAATATGGCTGACCAGCTTTGTAGCGGTTATTGGCCATGCCACTCGTACCAAGGCTGGAGAGCCGACCCTCCAAGCCAGCCAGATCCCAGAACTGGTCTCTCCAGCCATGGAGCAGATTCCAGAGAAGTTGACCGATCCCAAGACCAGAATGGCCGAGCGACATGTCGACATGCTTGTCAACAAGGAGGTGTTTGATGTGCTGAGATTGCGAGCCGAGATCACAAAGTATATGCGGGATCACTTCCATTCAAAACGCTTCCTGGAGTTTCAAACACCAATTCTGGCTGAAAATGCCGGAGGGGCTGTCGCCCGACCTTTCGTGACACAGGCTACAGAGTTCCGCAATAAGGACCTCGCTCTTCGTATCGCCCCTGAGCTTTGGTTGAAGCGGCTTGTCATCGGAGGCATAGATAAGGTGTTTGAGATTGGTCCTGCGTTCAGAAACGAGGGTGTCGATGCGACACATAATCCAGAGTTCACCATGTGCGAGTTTTACAGCGCCTACACCAACCTGGCCGACTTGATTAAGGAAACGGAAGAACTGCTCCACGGCCTGGCAAAACACTCACAGGAGCTTATTTCATCACAACTGACCTCGTTACCGCCAATCGACCTTAGTCGATTCGTCCGACCGTTCAAGCAGGTAGAGTTCATTCCCGGACTGGAACAAGCAATGGGTATTCGATTCCCAAAGCTGTCGTCTGAAGATGCTCTACCGGAGCTTCTCGCCGTCCTCAAACTAGCCGGCATCACAATCCCGGGCGAAACACCCAACTCACTACCCAAACTTCTCGACCGACTCGCGGCAGTCTACTTAGAACCCATGTCATTCACCGAACCACTCTTCATCACCAACCACCCAGCCTGCATGTCACCGCTCGCCAAGGGCTTCCTATGCCCGCAAACATACCAGCTCGTCTCCGCCAGAGCAGAGCTCTTCGTCGGCGACCGCGAACTCGCCAACATGTACGAGGAGGAGAACGACCCAGAGGAGCAGAAGCGGAAACTAGCCGCACACCGAAACCTCGTCAACAAACCCAACGGTGAAATCGGTTTTGGCGAATCGGAGTCTCAAGAATCGTCAGAACAATCCTCGCCCGCGGAAGAAGTAGAACAGGACGAATGGGAAGCATCACCACTCGACTCAAGTTATGTTAAAGCCCTTGATTACGGCCTGCCTCCCACTGGCGGATGGGGATGTGGCGTAGAACGCCTCGTGATGTTGTTCTCTGGAGCGAATCGTATCAGCGACTGTTTGAGTTTTGGTACGCTTCGGAACGTGGTTGGGTTGTCGTCGGAGGATAAGGGAGATAAGGAGGCGTAGATGATAGCAATTGGATAGAACACATGTACATTTGTATCATACTGTATACTACTTTTAGCATGGATTGCCTACGTTTGTTGTCTGAAATTGGGTGTGGACTCGGGCGGTGAATGATAAACGGGAGTCGAACCCCTTCCGCGCTGATCATGCATTGTTACAGGAAGGGAAGTGAACATGGTGTTCATGAAAATCTTACGAGAATCTTTTAGTGTGAAGACTATGGGTCGAGAGTGATGCTGAGCGATGAGCATCATCCAAGCAGGTATTTCGATGTGGTCGACTACTATAATAATGCAGTGTACTCAGTTGGACGACATGGCGGCGCATGTAGAACTACTGACACTCAAGAATGCCTCTTCGAAACGCGAGCCCAATCGCAACCTACTTACGCTGCATACATCTCAAGGTCTAAATGTGTCACTGCTGTCATTGAATGGCCACATGATATGTTGCTTGTTTCGACATGGCCCGACAAATCATTGAGAATAGTCAGGATAGTCTCCGCATTTCGAAAGATTGTATCAAATCTCGAAACATCACAGATCGGTGCCACGAAGGCAAGCCGCTCTCCACTACAAACGTAATGATAATTGTCGTAACCCAGAATATATACAAATAAACCGTATCTATCTCCATCCCAGAAATGTTCTTTCCAAGAAGAAAAAAAAAAGTACACAACACGAATAATCCAAGGTGTGTAAAAGATTCCGCCCACACTGCCCAATTTCAGTCGGCATCGTTAAGCCCAGTTAGGCTCAAGTCCGTTTCCAGTTTCACATAACTTTTCCTAGGGTATCTGGCTCTTTAGCTGAGAAGCTGGAACAAGCTGCTGAGCTTGAGGTCAACGGCATCAGTGGGCTGAGACAACCACTTCAAGACAGTGGCATCGTCGAGTCCCTTGGCGAAATCGACGGAGTCGGACAGCTTCTTGATGGAGACGGTGGCGGTCTTCTCGTGGAACACGGCAGCAACCTTGATGTACTTGTCGACCGGGCGCTCAAAGTAGTCGGAGGATCCAGCACCGTTGGCGAGGTGGAAGGTGCTCTTGCACTTGGTGTCACCAGAGGCCAAAACTTCGTAAATATCGGCCTCACCACAACCAGTCTTCCAGCAAGAGCAGGCGTTGTACTGAGCGGTACGGGGGATACGGGCGTTGAGAGCCCAGATGGCAGGCATGTCGCCGTTGAAGGTGCGGACGCCGTCGAGAGGCATCTTGAAGTGGAAGAGGAAGACCTTGTTTGCGCCGCCGAAACCCTTGTAGGCGACATCCTGAGCACGGGAGAAACCGCAGGAAGCGTCGCACTTCTCGGCGGAAAAGATGGCGAATTCCTTGTTGGAGGGGATCTCAGTGTTGGAGAGGATCTGAGGGGAGGAGGCACCGCCGTCGCCCTTGGCGTTCAGGTAAGCGAGAGATGAGCCCCAAGTACTATCACGATTATTAGAGGATATGAAAAGTGAAGTGTAAGGGCCTTTCATGCAAGGGCCATGGAAGGCTTACGTATCAAACACACCAGAACCTGAGCCACCATAGTTGCCCATGAAGATCATGTTCTCGGCAGTCTGCTTCTCAGCATTGTAGTAAGCGACACGATCCCAGTCAGAGCCTGAAGGCGCAGGCTTGCCCTTGGTCTTGCCGGAGCTGCCGGAGCTGCCAGACTTGACGTTGGAAGACTTGAGGGCTGCGCCGCCAGCAGCCTGCACAGCGGGAGTCTGGGCCGCAGGAGGGGGAGCCGGAGTAGAAGCAGCACCTCCGAACCAGTTGTTCTCCCAGGAGACTACCTTGCCATCGATGGTGGCGACAACCATGTCGCGCTTGGCACGCTGAGCGCGGTGAAGATGCTTGTGGCCGTGGTTGTGGCCAGCACGGGGGACGACCTCGGGAGAAGCCTCGGCCTCGACCTCGATTTCAGCTTCGACATCACGCTTGCTCTTGGAAGCGAGATTGTAAACGTCAAAGAAGTTGACGGAAATCGGGCCACGAATGTGGATTGAGAGCTAGAGAGGGAAAAGATTAACACCAGTAGGTTTCTTGGAGACAAGATAGAGTGGAAATGGCGTATAAGTGAGTGGCGATGTAAATATACACCATGAGAAAGATGTGACCCGAGTGAATGCGCTCCAGACTACTTACATCCTCGTCCAAAGGAGCCAAGGGGCCACTGTATGGCTTGTCCTCGAATTTACACTCGCCAGTGGCTCCCATGTGCGTAACGGCCTGGAACTTGCCATTGCCCTTGATACCCTCGTAGACAATCTGGTTCACGGCGCCGCAGAACCAGTTTCCTCGTTGGTGGCGGTTCCGGAGCACTGCTGGGTCAGAGCCGTAGCCCAGCCAGCCGAGGCGAGGAATACGGAGGTAGTGTACTTCATTGTTTGTCCAAGATGAGGTTGTCTAGACGATCCGCGTCAACACGGACCGAGGTTAGCAACATAAAATATACATGGGACAAAATGAAGTGAAGAGACTCTGATTGCTCTTTCTGAGAAGACACAAGAATGAAGGAGACAAAAAAAGGTTTAAGAGGGCTATCACCCAGACACGTCTGTTCCTTTGGACTAGAGAGAATTTACCTTGGTTCGAGCTGATACGTGAGAGTTGGCCAGTGCTCTCAGGGTCCGTGTCTTATCCGCTGGAATTCCCAGGAACAATAGGCTCGAAGATGGAAAGTGGTAAAAAAAGTATCACACGAGGCAGTATAAGTGCCCGGGACTTGGTGAGCAATTTACAAAAAAAAGGAGTGGCAGGTGAATGAGTCGTGGAGCCCTCTCACCGGGGGAGGGGAAAGCAAATAACGAGGGGATTCGCGAACAGAAACAGGGATCGAAACGACAGCTGGTATCACGGGCGTACTTCACAAGAAAGAGAAGAGAGAAAGAAAGGGCTGGGGTCAGGAATGGGGGTCCGTCGTGGTAATATCACCATGACGGGAAATCCGCGACGGGGGACTGAGGGCCATGTTCCCGCCTGTCAATGATTACGGACCACTACTACATGCATTGGGTCTGGGCGATAATCAAGCATTGCTGGGCCTAGGAATAGTAAAACTTGGCAACTGGCATGGGGCGAAAGAAAGAGTCGAGCCAGGCGGTGTTAGCCGTGGGCGCAAGACGACCCAGAGAAGAGGTGTGGGTGGTTCTCATGCAATGTGGTGACCACTTTGAACGGCCCAAATAGTAGTATTCGGCAGCGATCAGGCCAACCAACAAGATGCATATGAACCATACACATGCGCAGACGGGGTTGGCCGGCTACCAACAAAAGATGACAAGGGGTCGCAATTACGGCCACGGGCTGGCTGGCCGGCGTGCTGGACCTTTGGGTCGTAGGCTGTGTTGTCTGGGCGAAGAAGCCGTTCCATAGCCGCTGTGAGGAATGGACGGAGCGGTCCAGCCCAACCATGAGCCTCGCCAACCTGCCAAGAAGCGCGCGCAATCTCAGAGACAGTTCTTTGTCAAGCCTGGGGCAATGCTAGTGGTGACCGGTGTTCAAGACGTCTTTCCTCAAAGCAGCCTAGATTAGACTCGGCGAACAGGATGGTCACGCAACGGACTATGGACTACTCGCAAGCGCACTGGGAGGCAGATCAGATTGAACGGCTCAGAAACAGATGGAGCAGGGAAAACTTGGATGGGAACCCTGCACGCTTGGCAGGGGAGGGAAGCAGGTCAGCCAACATGGTGGCGGTGTTGGACTGGACGTTTGGACCAACAGGCCACGATAATTATTGCAGTTCTGGGTAGTGTTTCCGAGTCAAGCAAGAACCAGAACGCGGATCGAACAGCACGGAGAAAATTCAAACGGTGTGAAGTAGATCGTGATATCCGGATGCGGCCCTCGTGGAACATGGAAGCCTCAAAGGAACCAGCAGGTGCAGATGTGATCATCATAAAGAAGAAAAGACAGGTCGACAACACGCAGGTGCAGGTGTGGTGCCTGAACGTGGGTGTCCATGGGTGTGCGCTGGCAGCATCCAATGCAGGAACAAGCAGCAACAAGAGCAAGAGCAGGAACAAGGGCAGGCATCAGGCATCAGGCATCTTGATCCCTTTCCTCCTTCCCGCGCCCCAGCTATTAATGGGTAAGCGGGTGCGCCTCGTTTCAAGAGTAGGTAAACACGGGCCACCCCCACAGCAGCCAATCAGCACTCGACGGCGGCCCAGTCTGTGCCGAGCCCTGACCACCTCGACCACCTTGGCGGCTGCGGCCTCCAGCTGGTGCTCCGTATTGGACAAAGGCCGCATGCTCTGATCATCAGGGGTCCTGGTGGCCGACTCCACTCTGACGTCGTTCGCCATGCAGGCTTTCTGGCCTGTGATGACCTCTGCAATATTAACGCCACCACGTTGACCTCTCTTCAAAGCTCGAAATATCCTGTCGGCCATATACATACGGACAGAGAAGGAGAAGTTGAAGACCAGTGAATCACTCAACCCGCGGTGAGCGTATCTCTCGGGAGCGCAATGCCGAGATTGAAGTCTAACTCTCATGGGTATCATTTTGGAGCCGCTGAACTCACTTCTGCTTGAAGACAGACTATGTCAATGATAAAATTAAATATCGGGCCATGTAATATGTTGTGCTTCAGAACGCTTTCCCTTCGTGACTTGACTCAGAGGCACGAGCCTGTACGACCTGATTCATTACTCGCACCACGTCTCGCAAGCTCTGCACTTCTGCCTGACTGATGACAGCACGAACTGCAGCTTGAAGGTGTGACGAGAACTGCACTGGGCATTATACTACGTGTGACGGCCAACATCAAGACTGTCCAAATCTGGCGGCACTTGCCATGACGGGTCTAGAGGTAGCTCGCGGGTGTTCTCCCTCCTCGGCCTTCATTTGCTGCTCATTTCACGCTACCATTCATGGAAAACTTCGAAGACTTCACGAGCGACACAGCACCTCTCCTTATTCACTGCAGTCGCAGCGAGGACTTTACGTGAGAAGCCAGTAACGTCGATCTGAAGACACCACCCACCCTGATTGGCCCGGATTCTAGCCAGCAACCTTAATGTTAACACGAGCCGCAGTGGGCAACCCGCTGTTCGCAAAAGTGCGTTGCCAGCAATGGCAAGGAGCGACAGGGACGACGCCAACGTTTATGCAACTCATCGAGCTCCTCTTTGTGTCAAAGATCGTCATTTTATGCAACGGAAAGTCTCTTATCGTACGTTCGCCGGCTCCTGCCACCAGCGAATACTACAAATATCGATTGCCCGCCCAAACGTCATTTCAATATTCGTAGCGCCCCAAGAAGACCTCAATCTCCCAATATCAGACTACTGGCTTGCAATCAGTTGTTGCCCCATCCCTCGGCTTCAAATTGCCGACATCCACATCCAACGCAAACATCGGTTGTCCACAACCCGGAACCACACTGGCCGGGAAATTATTGCGTCGTGTTCACCTTCAGCACCCCCCGCTGATTCGCGCCGAAGCGATGCGATATCTCGTACTAGCATTTGCCTCGATGCAACTAACCCCATATTTGATCAGCAAACTGTGCCGTACTCCCCGTCTGGAGCTGTTGGTAAACCCTTCTGAGACCAGTTGACGGCCACTTCTTCTATTAATTGCCCTCTGCCGAACTTCCTCCCCCGCGCATTACATTACGATCGTGATAGCTCAGCTATTCTCCTTTCTTCTGAAGCTAGTTTAGAATTGCGTCTAATGTGCTTCACCTGAGCCCCAATCCACCCCAATACGCCATGCCAAGACTACCAAGAAGACTAAGCAAATGCCCAGGAATTACATCTCCCTGCCACGTAACCTAATTTCCAGAAACAAACACCACTGTTTCCCAGATATGTTCCTGCGCACATTACCGACACGTGCCTCTGCCCAAACAAACAAGTTTTTCCGGTCGGTGTGAATGTCTATTTCCGTCGTGAGACATGCCAAACTTGGTGTTTGTGCATGCTTAGTGCCGGTAATTGAACGAATGTGGCTGAATGTTTAAATTGTTTTTTCCATCCTCATGGTTGCACGACAGGCGGGCAAGCGCAAGGAGTCAATGTGTTTGTGCTCGCTGTGAACGGCCAAGAGAGGTTGGTTTCGCAATCACCAGATGTTCGGCTGTTGAGGGGATACGAGGTAAGGATATATGTCATCCGGAGACATTTCAGTGCAGCTTCGCTTTCATGCCTCGTGATAAGCTGTGGTTATCGAATCATATCGAACCGAGCTTTTCTTGGCCACTCGCTTTTCATCAGGCAAGTTGTTCCATCCTTCCGTTCTCGTCTCTTAAAGTTAGAGTACAAGAGCGTTGTTTCCAAAGGGAGACTGAATGCCGGGCACATGTACGCTACTGTCCGTAAAGGGAGATCATTGAGAAAGCTCAAATTCACATCTCCTCAAAGGCACTGCCTCAACGCAAGCAGCTCGGATCAAGACCATACAAAACTCACTCCTTGAATCTCCCGTTGAATTGCACCACGTATTTGGGCTTCACACCACATCAATAGCTAAGTAGATAGAACGAGACTGCTAATCAACTTACAAGCTCACACCAAAGGCTCCAAACGCAACCCGTAGCAATCCTTATAGCCAATACCCAACCATCACACCTCCTTCTCAATCGTCTCCCGAATATATATGAGCTTCCTAGCAATCGTCCCACACTGCCTCTCAACATAATAATACTCCCCATCACCCCTAAGATCAACCACCTCATCCCTCCCCTTCCACTCATAAAACCTCACCACCTTCCCAACCGCAACAGCACCAAACTTCCTCGTCGGCGACTTTCTCGCAGCGTTCCAGTACTGCGTAATCTGGTCAACACCCCTTTCCCATATCATCGCTTGAGTCTCACAACCCGGACTTCTACACGCCACGAGCAAGAACCTCGTTTCGTGTCTTCCATTACAATGGCAGTCCCACGTGGTGAGGGCTGCGAACAGACGTGAGCTGCTCTTTCGTTGGAGCCTGGTTGAACCGGTCAGGAAGCCTTGTTTGGTGGGAAATGTGTGCAGTAAGATGTTGTTCCAGACTGTGCTGGTGGAATTCTTGGGCTTGCTGCGGGAGAGGTCTTTGACTTGGGAATGGAGAAGGGGGGTTTCTAGATACTGAGTGATATTAGTAACAGTGGACATGATGAAGGGGGATGTATTAGCAATGAGCTCTTACTGTTCCCTCTTTCTGTTCTTGTTTGGGGAGTCTTGCGGCCATTTTGACTAGCAGGTAATGATATTGACGTGTCTTGATGAGGCTGCTCAAGGTGATACAGATAGAGATTATACTCGATGTCTTGAAATGAGAGAAACTCCCATGAGTCGTGCAGTCATTAGGACAGTATGAGAGTTATATAAATCATCACTGTTGATAATTACCTCGAGCGGTGGACTTCTGCCTGGACCGTGAAGTAGCTGTAGCGTACTTGGGAACTTTATCTGTGTCATCAAGCTTTCTGGCCTGCAGCTTCGTACGCCCCTGAAGCTTCTTGCCATCTCTGCCTGAGGAAATTTATTCCCAGGCAGGGGAGTGACATCTTGCCCGTTCCTGCCTTAATATACCAGTATCTTGGTGATTGCGCTCCTCACCTTCGTTCACAAACAGCAAGCATGCTCCAACTCACATCGTCCATCCTTGTACCAATGCATATCACATATATTGAATTATAGTGATCACGTCGCTAAACAGTCGTCCTTTTTGCTCCAGGTCTAATCCAACCCAGCCCATTCACCTTCTTCCTCGTCATCAAATTTGCGCCCCTCCACTCTCCTCTTATTCGCATCCATCGCACCCTTCCTATTATGCTCCTTCGTTCTCTCATACCCGCTCTTGGACGTAATCTTTGCCTTGCTCCCACTACCACTTCGTCGTGACTCAACGCCGCGCTCTCTTAACTTTTTCCTGTCCGCCTTGGCCACGTTGGGCAGCGCATCCAGAAGCCACTTCTGAACACCAGCCTGGTCGCCGGTTTTGCCAGCTTGCTTCTCGCTCACGGCGATCACGTTGGCTACTGTCTTGACGAACGGGATATCTTCCTTCGTGTAGAATGTAACGGCGACACCACCTTCTCTGCCAGCTCGCCCAGTTCGTCCCGCACGGTGAACATACGCGGCTGCGGAACCGGGTACGTCAAAGTTAACGACGCCGTTAACGCCTGCGAAGTCTACACCGCGGGCAAGAACGTCAGTTGTGATCAGCACCCAGATCTCGCCGGCTCGAAATTTGCGCATGATAGCCGATCGAGCTGAGTCGGCGAGGGCGCTGTGCAGCGCAGCAATGCGTGAAGAACCACCAGCCTCCAAGGGGATATCGTATTTGAGCTCTTCATGCAGAGCCATGGCTCGGTCGATGGTTTGTGTAAAGACGAGGAAAGGTGGACGCAGTGGCGGGCCAGTGTCGTCGCCGCTCGTAGAATGCAGAAGCTGACGGAGAGCAAGGAGTTTACCCTGCTCGCTCGCCGTATATATGAGTCTGTGAATGACATTCGGGACAGCCGTATCCTTCAAACCAACGACCAATCTCACGAAGGGCTTTTGTGTTCTCCCCAATGTTTCTGCTCGGGTCTTGAGCTCATCAGCGACTAGAGTCTCGATGTTGGAGCCCATCGTAGCTGACCAGAACGATAGGCGTACGTTATCATTGGTACAAGCCGTCCATAATTTCAAAGTAGTCTCCTTAAACAACGGATCCAGGAGGACATCTGCCTCATCAAGAATCAAATCTCGCACTGTCAGAAGAACCTTGTGTGTGCCGCTTGGTCCGGACTCGAGGAAATTGAGCAAAAGTTGCGGTGTCGTGACCAATATATCCGTTTTCGTCTCTGGATGAGGCTTCTTCGCCTTGGCCTTGCCTTTGCCTTGGGGCTTGGTCTCCTCCTCTGATTCGGACTCATCATCGTCTTCTGAGCTATCTTCGACGATAACCTGCTGCTCAGCAGCCAGTTGCGTCTCTTTCTTCATGGCCACAATCTTGATACCTGTGCCTTGGACAAGTTTGTTGCCTTCATTCACTATTTGATGCACCAGCTCTCGGGTCGGCGCTACAATCAGTGCCTCCAACTCCCTAACACCCTGGATGCCCTCTTTTTCGCGTCTCTTCATAATCTTTTCAATCGCCGGTATGAGGAAACTTATAGTCTTACCGCTTCCCGTAGGCGCAACAGCTAGGAAATCTACACCATGCTCGAGATTTGCTACTCCCATTAATGCGAGTTCGGGGCGGAGCAACAGAGGCAAACTGCCCATTTGCACCTCAGTCGGAAGTCGGTAGCTCTGTTCAACCAAATTCTCGGCAATAGTTCGTGAAATCCCGTAGGTCGTTCGCAAATCACCGAACGATTCCAAGGGTTGTGGGAAGAGATTCTTCTTCTCATCCTTTTTCTCCTCTAAGACGGCCTTTTGCTTCTTTTTCGACTTCTTGATCTTCTTCTGTTCCTCGTGTTTCGAGAGCAACGTAATTTTGAGACGATGTGATCGCAGTAATTGCCGACATTCTTCCTCTGTCAATTTCTTGGTAGGAACCGGTGCCGGGCTCGGTGCTCGCTCGCTCGCTCGGGATTCACTGCGTTTGTTCTCGGTTGGTTCCTGCTTTAGCGCGAAAAAGTCCACGACGGGCAGTTCTAAAGGGGCGGAAGCTTCGGCACTATCACCTGTTCGCTTGCGCTTCATGCCGCGGACTTCATCGTGGTACAGCTGTGGGTTGGTTTTCGTGCCAGCAGATGGTAGTTGAGCTGTGGCATTGTGATTGGCAACGCCGGCTTTGGAGGTCTTTTTCGTCCCGCGGGACAAAATTTTGAGGATATCCATGGTTGCAAGCACAGCTTTGGCTCGCGCTCGTGTGAGGCGACTGATGTGACGCTATGAGAAATGAGCAAGAACTTGTCGGAAATGGTCAAGTTTTGTGAAGCTCCATATCGAAATTTTTAGACGGTTTGGTAGCCTTGCAGCAAGGCTGTAGCGGGGTGTGGGGCTTCCATTGACACGGAGCCAGCCATGGGCATCTGGGGCAGCTGTAATCAAGCCAGCTCCTTTGCTATCCAACTTGAATACAATAAGATAGGATAAAAAAGTGACTCCGAGATCTCTTTAGACTTCTGACTAAGTGTCACCAAATTTGTTCCTCTACGAGCATATGTGCTGCGCGTTCCTCGTGCCACGTAGCATCATTCTGCCTCTAGCCAGGCATCTTTTGAGTCTGGACCATGTGAAGATAGACTCGCATACGATGACTACAGCTGTTCAGAAAAATAGGCCATCCCAAAATTGACGTTCAATGACGGCGCGCGCAAGCTGTTCTGCATACGCGGAAACGCCTCTATACCACTCATGCCCCATTCCGGATAACAAAATCAACACAACCGCTCAATATGCCCAAACGCCCAACATGATGAATCCCATCTATGAATACACATCCTCATCCTCATCTTCCTCCCTCCCCTCCCCATACAAAACCTCACACACCCCCGAAAGCGGAATATCCATCACCGCATCAGTTCCTTCATTCCAAATCTCCCTCCATCTTAGCCTGCCACTACTATCGCACTTCCTCTCCTTCTTTCCACTTCCTCTCAATCGTCCCTTTGAATCAATCACAGCTGGCTTCCCCGCCCCATCTACAATCGTCTCCACGCTATTCATCGGCACCGTCAGGATTTCCGTGTTGTACGAAGCCAGCGCGATGTAAATGTAGCAAAGGAGCATGACGATGAAGGCGGGGATCGCGAGCGCCCACCATCGATTTGGGTAGTAGTATATTCCGAGGGCGTGGAGAAACGGCGAGGGCAGGTAGCTCCAGAGGAGGTACATGAGGAACGTGAGACTGCTGAACAGATAGAGGACGAAGCCATAGTATTCGTACGTAGGCACCTTTGGTGCTGCGCGCGGGACGGGCGCGATGTTCTCATCGTCGGATGGATCGGGCGTCGTAGGACGAGAGGGTCGTAGGAGGGATGTGAGTGATGGTGATGGAGGGAGCGGCGTGGGAGGGCGCCCGTAGAACGGAGGTGCAAAGTAGTTTTGTGATAATGGTCGCGGAGGGAAGTCATGGTCGGAGCTCGATTCTGTAGATTGGTTGTCGGAGAGGTAATCCTCGTCTTCTTCTTCCGATGAGGCGGACATTCTGGGCGCAATACGGCGCAATGGCGCAGTTGTCGCGTCGTGCTCGCAGGGTAGATGATGGTGTTGCGTGGGCCGAAGTGAAGCTCGACGTGCAGACGTGGAGCTCCTATTTTCGTTACAAGCGGCCGTCCTCAAAATGTTGTCCAGCGTCGTATGGACATCTACCACGCCCAACAGTGGCAACCGCGCCGTTTACTTTAAAAACTATCGTCCGTGAATTTCTGCTCTACACATAATCATGGATGGCGAGGTTTCTTCATTACGATTCCATCCAGAATCTTAAATTATCCCTTCGAGGCTGCAGCCGAGAACTTCGTTAATCAATTCAGTCACCCTTACAGCAGTTGCAACGGTCAGTATACAGGAGGCCGCACAACGCGGATTAATATTGACCAAAAAATTACAGCGCTAATGCCGTCATAATGCATCTAATGGTACATCTCGTGAAATATCTCAAACGATCACCCGTCAATGGGACGTTTGTACTCCCGCTCCCGTCCGACGCCGCCATTCTCTTGCTTGTCTTGCAGCGAGTCCAAGCAGCTCTGATGATAAATATGTCGGCAAGCCAATACAACCAGAGGCCCCAGCGGTGCATCCTTGCCGACTGCACTGGCATCTGCCTCGATGAGCATGCTGGATGGGCGGGTGTCGAGACTTTTGCCTTTGTTCTTGACATTTGACTCTCCTTTCTTGCCCTTTGCTCTCTCCGCAAATTGAATCTTTCTCTCTCTTCTTGCTGCCTCCTCCGCGGCTTGTTTGTCTTCCCATGCCTCAAACACGGAGCCGCCAGCGACACCTGGTCCCCAGACCTGTCGACTACATGCTTCGCACGTCGATCCTTTCGATCGCCATCCTCGCAGGCGTAACTGGACAGAGTTGTTTACATTCATGAACAGGCTTCGCTCCAGGAGACGATTGGACAGTCGGAGAATTGACTCTTCGTAAGCGTACGCCGCGAATATTGATCCCAAAACCCCTCGCAGGTCAGCTAGATTCGGTGATGAAGCCGCGGCATGGTTAAGAAACGCCCGCAGAATCCTCAAGAATGACAGGTTGTTTCCCGCATTTGACAACAGGTTTGAGCCTGGCTGCACCTGATTTTGGCTGGACGTCGCTGTGAGAAGAGCCGTGAATGTGTGCTGAACAAGCGACCGGTGAAGACTCAAGATCTTGTCGCTATCCAGGACATGGATCTGGTCCTGGATGGCAGGCGAAAGCCTCTGCGTCACTTGCACGCAGGCATCGATCAACTTAAGCCATAGAGACTCGTCTGCAGACAGACTATCATTAGCTGGTCCTTTGCCCTTTTTGACAACCTTGGCCTTTTTCAAAGTCTTGGTCTGGCCCTGACAGAGCCATATTCCTACATGCACATATTTTTGGAGACTCTCTAGTAGCTCCGTCACAGCCGACTCAACGTCTTCGTTGTTGTCAGCCTCGCGGTTATCTGACAAGAGGCCTTGTAATGCCAATTCCAGAGTAAATAAATGCTGAATGAGACGGTCCATAGCCTGGTTAATTTGCCCGTCTCTGGCCATGAGAACAACTGCTGCATCGACAACACCAGTTTCTTCCATGGTCGGGAGCAACTGTTCCAGACGTAGGTCTGCAGGCTGTCTAGTGCTAATGAATGTCGTGACATGAGAAGGGTCGAACTTGCACATGAGCTGCACATATTGCTCAATCAGACCTTGATCTGCAGTGTGACCATTCTCAGTGTCAATGCTAAGTTCGATCAACGATTTGAGGTACCCATGTTGGAGTTCTGGATCATCTGCTGCAGACTCAATAACATGTTCATGCACCGCGGTTGACTGTCGTGCCAGCACGTTAGCTGTCCGATCCGGGCTGAGTTCGAGCAAGTCACGACAATGTTTCTCAATGACTTGTTGCAATTCCTGTAGTTGTCGTGGTTCCAGCTTCTTTTCTGGGCGCAAACAGTCGGAGATACAGTCGAAAACCGAGTCTTGATCCTCGGGATCCTCAAAATACGTCGCAATGAGATTCCCGTACTGCTGCTCCTGTCGAAAGATTCTCTTCAAAATTCGGTAAAAACCTGCACTTTTGAACAAAGGCATGAATAACTGCATGTCTGAGGGCTGATACACAGACAACAAATACTCTGCACTGAGCTGTGCATCTTCGGCGAGGTCATCTCCTGGGTAGTTGCAAAGCCCTGTCAAGACCTTCGACAGCGTCGAGCCGGAGAACAAAAGATATTGTGGAAACTTGGGCAGGTTTCGAGCAATGAACATGTCTAGGAATATGGTGTCTTCGGGAGCAAACTCGTTCGGATTCATGACATCGAGCAAGATAGACAGGACATATTGCCGATTGATAGTCATGCCAAATATCTGCTCCTCTGGCATATCTATTCTAGAAACGCCATTCATCTGCTTATCTGACGAGTCATTCAGAAAGCTGTCCTCGAATGCCTCATTGAGGGCGCTGAGGAAACTGGGGGCGTCGAATTTGAGTATCATGCGTAAGTAAGGAAACGCGGGCTCTGACTCGTCACTCGGTCTCGTGATGAATTCCTTGCCGCTTCCTTTTGGCCACTCAATCGTCTTTCCAGAAAAGAAGAACCAATAAATTTCTGCTTTTGCTTTCGAGGCGGTCTCCTCCGTCATCCACTCCCCGTTGGGATAGATCCTGCCGGTGAGAATATATGACAGATGTGGGAAAAGTTTGAGAGCATTGACACTAAAGTAGTCGTCCTCTGTGGTGCCACCCGAGTTACTTCCGCTCGTCATGAGCGGCACTAGCAGACTCAACAGGTCAATCATGGGCGTAATGTAATCATCCAGAGCTTGGTTCCAAACATAAATCAATGCATCGTACAAGCTATGTTGCTTGCACAAAAGCGTAATTTGATCTAGGTCGAACGTGGCCGTTTGCATGTGGCATATCATCTCTTCAAGTCGGCTTTCCCAGCCTTGAGATACGTAGTGTGTCACCAGATCCTTGACTACCACCGGCGGAATGACAGTGATCGTCTCATCAAGAATGAAGGGTTCGAGAGTTTCCAAGAACATACCATCGACTTCGGCGTCGCTGTACCATTCGTACATTTCGTCGAACAAGAAATCGTGGGCCTCGACTGCTTGACAAGCAGCGAAGCAAGTCTCGGCAAGTTCTCTCAAATGACCCGAATCGTCGCCGTCTTTGTGTTTCTTCCTCTGTGTGAAGACATATTTCAATGATGCCGACATGATTTCCATAATTTTGTCTTGAACCATGGAATTTCTTAAAGCAGCGTCCTCAGGAAGTCCAACTGTAAGCTTATCTGCATCGCCAGTGTAATAAGATGTTGCTAATCGTATAGCTCCGATATAATCCCCGACCTCCATCATCGCAATAAGGCGATCGGCCCAATTGGAAAGAGCTCCTATGGATACCTCGTTGAAACCAAGCAAGAAAATCCTGCCTTTGTAGGCTTTGAAACTCATATAGAATGCATCAGCAACCACTCCGTGCATGCTCTGATCTTCCTCGTCGAGCTGCTCCACAAGAGTGTGTAGTTGCTTTGAAAACAAGTCAGTGTGATAGATATGTTTCTGCAATAAGTCAAATGCTTCAGTCATGCGCATGCTTCTATCTTCGAGAATAATCAAGCGCTGGGAGATGGTGAGCACCGCTAGTACGGATCGACTGAGCCATTGTACGGCAGCAATAGCCTCTTCACATTTCCACCGACTCTTGGCTTTGAACTTAAGAGATGGAGGCTGGTCTTTGTCCTCGGCAGGAATCTCATCCACATCGAGCACAGTAAGGACGTTTGACCAACTGTAAGCGAGCTTCACTTTAGAGATTTCGCTGCCAGTATATGTGTCCGCAGTCTTTAACTTGACAGTCGGAAACCAAGCAAGACATCCAGTCATCGCGCTGTGTGCAGGAACATCCTTTGGACGAGCTGACTTGTGTTGCGTTTGTGCAATTGGTGTTGTGGAAACGATGACCAGCAAATATGGTGTAAGCATGGCAGTGAGACCAAAAGTATCTGTTGCTGTTTCAACATTTCCGAGCGGCAACGGCGCGAAGGCGAGGACTGTGCTGGGTTTGATAGGTTTTCCCGATGGGGCTGGTGCATTTGGGTAACGGCCTAAAATCCTCGTGGTTTTGACAGTCCGCCCCAAAGCGCCAGTACCTCTAGTCGCCAGATGCGAGAAGGCCATCCCGCGATCGTCTGCTGAAACCAGGGCTGTATGGCGTGTGCCGAGAAACCCAAGGTGAACGACGGCAGCATTAGGAACATGGCCGTCGGCTGTCTTATTTGCAACCTGAGTCTCATCAAGGTGTGGGATGGACAGAAATGGGCGTGAGGCACGGCTTGTGTCCCATGTGAAGATGTTTCCATGGGCATGACCGCCGGCGATGGTAGTGTGATCGGCTGATATGGCAATCGCCGTAACTGGGCCTGATTCGACAGCTATGACCGATATTAGTCTCGCAGCGTTGCCTGAGAAATCTTTGCTTTCCGAAAAGACATACCTTTAGTGCCTGGCCCCAAAATCATTTTGAGATTTTGATTAAAATCGAACATTAGGATGACGCCCTTGGAAGTGCCCAAGACGATTAAAGCAGATACGGCGAGACATGTCGGCGATCCAAAATTACGACGACCGGCTTCCGAGAACGCCTGACCGTTTATCTTCTTCAGTCGCGTCCATCGTACTACCTCCCACGGCGGCGAAGAAGCCTCTGTTTCGCCCTGATCAAAGAGAAAGTTGGAACCGAGGGAAACGTTACGACTGTGACTTGACAGGAAGGCTGGTGAGGAAGCGCGCGACGTGTTTGATGACGAGGAGGTTATGCGAGACTGGAATCGTCGATCGAATGGCCGGAAGGATGGAGATGGACTGCTGAGACCAGGCCGAGAAGCAACTGAAGGCAAAATGCTACTCCCAGGGGACGACATATATGAGCCCTGAAGGAATTAGTTCGTGATCGCCAACGAAAGCGCCAATGCGATTGACTCTCGATTGTAAATTTACCTGTATCGAATCACCGCGCCCTGAATTTACCGACTCGGCAGGGCTACCTGCCCTTCGAGGGAGGGAGTCTACCAAACTTGCATCGATCGAGCTGACGTCGGAGATGTCCTCCTGCCCCTCCTGCAGGTCTGGTCGGTGGCTGGAGTTCTGGCGCTCGTGGATGATGCTCATCTCTTGTTCTTCAAGCTGCGGCGCATCGGAATCAACGTCTTGTTCTGGTGATACTTGATGTTTATCGCTCGATTCAAGCTCTCCGGTTGGAGACTTGCCTTCTTGGTCGGACATGCTGCCTTTCGTCCATCACATCTTTGGATAACAAGGTCCCGGGATGTTGGAACATGCGTAGCTATCGCGCTCGAGGCATGGGATGGGCACCGCGACTTTGGTGGAGAGAAAAGGACACTCGCGCACTTCTGCAAGCTGCACTGTCGTTATGGACAACCGGGAAACCGCTCCTCCCACCTAGGTACGATGCACACCTAGCTGGTGATGTTGTCAGCAGCTATGTCGAGCTCCAAGTGCAGTAGGTACGTAACTGGCGATAGCGATATGGAGCTTTAGCGGGCCGGAGATTCGCCGACTCACATGTTGGCAACGGTTCGTTGTGGTCCTTGTGGCAGGCGCTGCCCGCCCCGCACTCAGGCTTGGCGCACTCTCATCATTTATTATTATTACACCAGACATGCATTAGTGGCTGTCATCTGTTGATGTTGATATTGGGGCAAATTAATTAATACTTCGGGCTCGACCCCTCAATATTTTCATTGCTCTTTAAACCTTATTTACATACATCTGGTGCCCCAGATTCCGAGTATACCGGATATAGCAAGCTGACTGGCATTGGCCTTGAAGCCCTGCAACATAAACGGAGCCCACCAGATCGCCAAGTCGAAGCTTCAACGGCAATCCGACAAGACCTCTCTTGTCCCCTGTGGAAACACAACAATACACCAGTCAGCTTCACACATTATGACGGCCCCTATTTCCTCCGTCATGTGTCCTCGGAGTAACTCTACATTGGAAGAACTGTGCTGGCGGCATATTATAGACTCACCGGGTGTTATCTATTTTGCGGAGGAACAGGACTTGGCACAACCCTCGGATAAAATCTCTCCACACTCGTGGTGTCACTTTTGCTCCGCCTTGTGTCGAGATGTTGATCGCTTGCCAGTGGCTTCTGGACATTTATCGACTTGTCATATCAATGAGGGATTGAGCTCTAGACTTGGATGACTAGCCTCCAACTCCCTGCAATGGCTCCTGGTGTAAGTAAAGCATCACCCTATTACATAACCACTGCTGAGGCAACACAACCCCCCCTGACGCAGAAACGCCATGCAAGGATTGATATCTACAGCACGAACAGCTTTACTAAATTTAGTCTCGTCGGGCCCGGTTTCCCGTCCTGGACCTGGAAACTCTTGCGAGTTCATGTCATCCCAATTGGGAAAGGTGGCCAGCTGCTATTCGCTAGCTCGCTTCATCCGCCCATGGGTCTTCGGAAGCTCCTCGCCTGCTTCCTTCTGCACCAATTCTCAAGATCCGAGCTTCCGCCCTTCACAACGGATGAGAAGAACTTAGACGCCTTTGCCCAAGCCCAGAGATAAACTCCCGCAATGGAATGTGACCCGGGCGTTTTCAAGAGTCTCATGGTCTCTGCGACACTGGGCCGAGAGTTAGAATTGTGGAGCACGAGTATTTGAAACCTCGATGTTTGAGCCTCCACAACTTCCTGAAACCCAATGACCGTGAATCGGGTCGTTATTTCCATATTTTTCTTAGTCAAACGCATTGAGACTCCAGCTGGCAGCTGTCAATCGTCTTGCAGCCACGCTCTGAGCTTTCCCACCGCCGCAGAACACGTCCAATAAAACCCTGTGTCTTAGGTTTCCCGAGGCAGGCCCTGCCTGCTGTGAGCACTCCATCCAGCACTTTGATACACGATTTTCATGGAGACCGTCACGAAGAAGGTGGGGGAAAGCTTGAGCACAGAATTCAGCTTCATCGGGACCACCACAGACACGTTAGTTCCTGGTGATTCACTGACCACACATCAACGTTTCTGCTCAACGCCTCTAGGCCCTTCACTGGAATACTTGGCCATAAGAATGCAGTGTTGGGCGTTACAGAAACTAAGAATGCAAGGTATCTGTGCCCGGTATGTATAAAGGAGGTAAAGCACTGATGAGCTAAGACGGTTAATATATTTGATGCTTATGCACTCACTCACAGAGACAAGGGGGACACACATCCCAAACGCAGATCCACTGCATAGCATGATCTACTTTGTATTAAGATCGCGGGAACTAGATCCCCGGATTGCACGTGGTTGGACGCGACTCATTAACGAGCCTCGGACGTGAAAACAGGCTTCGCTGGCCTATGGCATTCTCACGTCAGAATACCTATCGCTTTCACTGCAAATTGAGTTGTCCGCAAGTGCTCGCTCCACTTGTCGCCGGAGCGCACTGCCGAAAGGGCAGCACGATGGAGTGAAACAACATTTGGGGTTCGGCTACCGCTTGTGTCAGAGTCTTGCGGGAAAACTTGTCAATCTGGGCCCATTGATAAGTACGTCAATCCCTCAACCAGGTCTTGACTCAACCAGTGCCTGGTTGCATGCACCTTGATTCTTGGGACCCTAACGTCGTGTTGTGCGTCGCAGGTCGACGTGCTCTCTGAGCCTAATCTTCAATTCTCCATTGCCTTTAAATTTTTTTCTAATGATTTTTAATTTTCAATCGAATCTTTTCACTTGATCCTAGTACTGTGTATTGCACGCATCTTTCCCGGTCGGCGTTCGTCTTCAGGCTTCCAAAATGGCATACAATTCAGCCCACCGAGGCTATCGTCTCGTGTTAACAGTCCTTCTGTTTTTTGGAATGACACAACACACCTTGGCTCAAGACGAGGTAGCTTTCAACATTGTTGAGGAGACCCACAAGCAACCGGAAATGTCACCTCTTCCTGATGTCGTGCTACCTGATGCAATAGGTGCAATTTTAGGAGACGGTCAACTTCGTCGGACGTATATGGCCCTGGTCAGCATGTTCAGTGACACCTCCAGAGAAGCTGCTGGCAGATATGGCGTTTCAGAGTTGAACATGCTTTCTAATGATCTGGACAGTCACATCCGAGATGTGAATGCCAACACAGACGAGTCTTACCGCCTCGAGCTGAAGAGGAATCTATTTAACGACGACGACGAAGATAATTTTGGGAAAGCGGGCTGGACTGCTTGGCGGACTGTTGCCTGGGCTTGGTGGCAATAAACAGAACAAAGGCAGCAGTAAGCAAGGTGGTCCAGAACCGAACACGACAAGCGATGAGGTGGATAGCGGTACGAGCAGCACCAAAGCCCTAGGAGGGGGACTTCTCGGAGGTCTGGTTGGAAACCTCCTCGGTGGAGGCAAAGGAGGCCAAGGAGGAGGTGGCGGCGGCGGACCGATCAGTGGTCTCATCTCGAACGTTGCGGGCAATCTGTTCGGCAAGTTTCTCAATGGCACGGGCGGTAGTCTCGCCGGCGCGGGTTTCTTTGGTGGCGTGGGAGCTGGAGAGGGTGCGGCTCAAGCTCTCAAATTGGCGACTGCTGCCAAGTCGAAAACAACCGGAGAGCAAGTCGCCCAGGAGAATGGCATGAAAAATTCCGGGCTCAACCCGGTTATCCAGAACGCTGCCATGGGACTCACAGCGACGGCAGTGAAAGCGGCCATGGGCAGCAATCTGCTCAAGCTACCCCCGATCGCTGCCCTCGCCGCAGTACTTGGTACGGGAGTTGGCAATGGAGGTGCCATGGGTTTGGGTCTGACCAAGAGAAACCTACAACCATCGATTAATGGCTCCAACATTGAAGACATTGTCGGAGGGCTGGGTTTTGGAGCGACCAGAGCCTTCACTGCAAACTTGAACGTCTCGGGAGGCGTCATGTCCCTTCTTCCGCCTATCGATTTTGGAGCCACAGCAAAGGGAGTTGGAACTGGCATCGGAAAGGGCGCTGCTCTCGGATTGAAACTGACGAATAATACGGCCATAGAGCCACCGCCACCGGCTTCTCAATCGGATATTCCAGGAATCGCCGGTACTTTTGCTTTTGGTCTGAGCAGAAGTCTGACTGACTCTATTGACACCAATAGCATCGGTGGTCTGGTCCCTGGGAATCTTGATATTGGAGGTGCTGCTCTCAGCGTGGGAACTGGCCTCGGAAGCGGTGCTGCCAAGAGGCTGAAGCTCGCACCGCAAAACAAGAATCTAGCACCACCGCCGCCCAAGTCTGCCTCAGATATCCCTGGAATTGCTGGTACCTTTGCGTTTGGACTCAGCAACTCATTTACGGATAACATTAACGTCAGTGCTCAATCGCTTGGGTCCATGCTGCCCCCTATCAACTTTGGAGCTGCAGCCTTGGGTGTTGGCAACGGTATCGGCAAAGGAGCTGCTCTTGGATTGAAACTTACAAACAACACGAGTATCGCACCTCCGCTACCGCAGTCTCAGTCGGACATTCCAGGTCTTGCTGGAACACTAGCATTCGGATTAAGTAGAAGTCTCACACTCAATCGACCAGAAGAGCTTTGGTGGTCTCGTCCCTGCTAACCTCGACATTGGTGGCGCCGCTTTGAGCGTTGGAATGGGCATCGGTAACGGAGCGGCTCGAGGATTGAAGTTCACAAACAAGAACCTTACGCCTCCGCCTCCCAAATCTAACTCGGATATTCCTGGTATTGCGGGCACCCTCGCATTCGGTTTGAGCAACTCACTGACTGATAACATCAATATCAGTACGCAGAATCTGGGTTCCATGATTCCACCAATCGACTTCAGCTCAGCGGCACTCAACGTAGGCAATGGCATTGGAAAAGGCGCAGCGTTGGGATTGAGGTTAACTCAAAATGACACAAGTGGTTTTGGTGCACCAATGCCGCCTTCCGCACCATCATTATCCGATATCCCCAGGATTGCAGGCACCTTGGCGTTCGGACTGAGCAGAAGTCTCACAGAGTCTGTCAACACAAGCAACGTAGGCGTAGGGAATCTCATTCCTGCAAACTTTGATATCGGTGGAACTGTGCTCGGCGCGGGCCGTGGTCTGGGTAGCGGTACTTCCATCGGACTTGGATTGGCGAGCAACAAGAACGTGGCGCCTCCCGTTCCGAAGTCGTCGTCAGATATTCCTGGCCTAGCAGAGACATTCACCTTTGGACTCAGCAACTCATTGACAGACAAGATCAATATCAGCTCCCAAGCTCAGAATCTAGGATTGATGCTTCCTCCCATAGATCTTGGAGCTACGGTCTTGAACGTAGGTGCTGGGTTAGGCTTGGGTAGTGCAAAGGGCCTTGGTCTTACGACGAAGAGCATCGCGCCGCCTCCTGCGCCGGGATCGTTGAAGGACATACCACAACTGGCCGGAAACTTTGCCTTTGGGTTGAGCGACGCACTCACTGGAAACCTGAACATAACCGACTTGACCAAGAGGTTCACCAACGGCGCTGGCGGGCTTCTCAGTGGAGGCGTCGAGGGCTTGGTATCCAAGTTTGGCGTTCCCTTGGCTTCTGGTATCGGAAAGGGCCTGGGAAGAGGCAGCGCCGTTGGCCTCGGTCTACAGCCTGAGACTGAACCAGAGCCGCTGCGATCCATGCCCAAAGGAGACCTGGACGTTGGTGGTTTGGCTCAGAGTTTCGCAGAAGGTCTTTCGTCCCGCTTCCTTGCCAATGACACAATTGGGAAGGTTGTCAAAAACTTTTCTGGCGGCAACGGTACCGGTGGCTTGATGGATCTTGCTTCCAAGATCAACGTCCCTCGTCTGGCAAATAGGCTAACAAGAGGCTTGATCACCGGTGCAGGAGATGGCGTACAGGCTATTGGTGGCATCAACGCTGTCATCAATGGGACTTCCACCGCTCCTACGGCACCTATCCCAGATACCAAGATAGAGTTTGACGACTCAGCTGGCGGCGCAGCTGTTGGTTTTGGCCAGGGCTTGGGTAGCTCTGGTGTTGTAACACTACAGAAGTTGCTGGCAAAGGGCATTGACTTAAGTCCCATCTTTGGCTCGGGTCCAGGCTCAAACAAGACAAAACGGGATATTGAAGAAGTCCCCACAAAGGCTCTCGCGCTGGTCGGTCGTCAAGCGGATGCTCCTGCAAGTCCTGTAAGGCTCAACCTATCCAAACTCATTGACGCACAGGCTGTTTCCGTTGTGGCACAAAAAGGCGTTGACATATTGACCTGCGATGGTGTTGCCGGCTTGTTTCTCGTCAGCTCCGGCCTTCAGAAAAGCGGCACGCTGTCTCTTGGGGATGGGGGCGACGGTGGCGACGGCAGCAAGAACTCTCTAGATGCGATAAAAGCACTGATACCCAAGGGTACCATCCGCGTCGTATCACAGGGAAGCACGTTCGACATTGATGGCAAAACGCTAGCAGACAATCTGGGAAGCCCTGGTTCCAGCTTTTTCAATGCGTTGACGATTAACGGTTCTTCTTTTATGAGATATGCAGCGTTCCTGGCTCTACACAGTAAGCTTTTTATTAATGGTTTGAACTAAGTTGATCCTCATGGGCGCATGCTGACATGTTTGCAACAGTCGGAAGTGCCGTTATTGGATTATACGTTGCACTGCCTCTTGTCTTCACCCTGACAAGTCTCCGGAACATGGTAATACGCCTTCGCATCACACACGTACTGCCTGCATGGACGCCGAAAGCAAGCAAGATTCTCGTCTTGTTTGTTGTGGCACCGTCTCTGATTTTAATCGTCGTATTTGGTATTCTGTCAGGCGCGGCGGCAGGCCATTTCAGAACGGCCCATGGTGTAAGCACGCCTCTTGTACTCAAATCGTACCTGGATATTCGCCCAGTACTGACAATTTCGACTAGATACTCAGGATATTCACACTCATCGTTGCCATCGCCGCCATTGTACTGTTTTTCTTCGCCAAGCCAGCTGAGCTCACACCTGGAGAGCCAATTTCTACAGCCATTAAGATTGGCCCCGCGACGTTGGCATCAAATGCTTGCAATCAGCTCCTCCTCATTATTCTTTTGCCGACTGCTATTACAGGCTTTGCGGATCTGAGTAGTGTGACGCTCTGCCTGACTCGCTCTGTGGTCACGTTTGAGATGGCTGTTGCATTGGGACTTGGTCTCGCCTCAGTGTTCATTCTGGGACAGTACGTAAGCGCAGCGGAACTAATTCTGGTGTTTATGGCAAACAGAAGAGCAAAGAAGGCAACCTCTGCGGCTCCGGCAGAGAAGAACATTCGCCGCGTCGATGCTCCAGACTCATGAGGTCATCCCGTGCGGGAAACTTGGCGTGCTTGACGGCCTGGTGCCGTAATCCAGGAGTGCAAAACGTAGGTAGGCCTGATCCAAAGCGAGGCTCATGTAAATGATATTCGTTATGACGTCAAAAACATATAACTTAATTGTTCTATTCTACTCCGAACTTTCACAAATTGAGTTCATGTCCCGAGAGCGTATTCTGTACAATGTCACCACAATCAATGACCAAGACAGATCTGCGCTACTGCAACAATAGCAGAACTTCTTAAAGTCCGATACAATTCCATGAATCAAATAGTCCATGCTTTTGGGTATCAAAGCGACCAGTATGCGGTATGACCCTTTGTTTGAGACCGCATCCGAGCTCGAAATTGAGTTAACCGACAAGCTCCAGGCAGAAACGCAACAGCGGATGCACTAGCTTCATCAAGGAATATACGGCGGTTGCATATCTGCATCATCCGTCGGAAGCAACGTATCCAGTCCCAGGCCAAAAAAATATGCCTCTGAGCTGAGCGGTCGATCCCAACAAAGCAAGGCTCCCTCGTCCGACGAAACCGGAGTCGTGTAGCCTATGGAATCAACTCCGCTTGCGAAAAAGTCCGTCCCAAACGGCTCATCGAGGAAAAGATACTTATCGATGTGCAGATCAGGGCTGAAACGAAAGAGTCAGGAAGTTAGTCTCTTCGATCTCCACGCCGTCGTGGGGAGGGACCAACGGACCTTTCCTTCAGCTCATCTACATCATCGCCGTCATCATGGGCGCGCTTCTGTCCAGCGACAGGTGCGTGATTTTCATCCGCTGCTTGACGAGTATCTTCACCTTCACTAGGAGCGTCGGGGTTCTTCTTTGCTTCACGCTCCGGATTCTCCGAGGCAGGAGCCGTGGTTGGCTGAGGCGCTGGTGTGCGAGGAAAATCGGTAACGCGGAGGTTAGATTGCGGAATATGAGGACTTTGTCTTGCAAATTGGGAGAAATCAATCTCGAGGACGCTGTCGTCCTCGGGCCATTCAGTGCTGTTGCTGAAGCCAAAGTTGTAAGTGTTCGCCATCGGTGTTCTAGAAAGTGATTAGTTTCGGCTCTACCAAAGTTGAAGGACTTTTTTATGTTATCTCCTGAGAATTTCAGTCGTGTTATGCGTAGCCTCATGGGTTCTCATTGTCAGAGGCCGGGACATTGTATGCTTACCCGAACCGCGGATCCCTCCCATACTTATTCTTAATACAGCGGACTTGATTTTCCGTCAATCTGCGACCAAAGCGCCTTTCGAACATGATTATGATCCATTGAAAAGACAGTCCGCGCAGAATAGCCTTCAGAACGAACAAGATCTCAACATCCTTGTACTGCTGAGCTCCAGCCATGTTCAAGCTCACTCTTGGCGGTCTGTCGTAGAGGGTTCAGAGTGCTTGGCCTGGTGGCGAGGCAGGTTGGACTGGATTCCTTCAAGATATTATCACTTAAATAAGAGGCCCTCCAGTGTCAAATTTGGCTGCGTCACAGTCGTTCTTATTTGTTATTTGTGGGAAGCCGTAGCGTGGCAGCAAACTGATCAAACGGGCGGCCACGGGAATAGATATTGAAGGATTGCAAACGAGAGGAGAGGTTCTTGACTGAAAATGAAGCTGTCGCTATTTACAAAATGCATCAACGTAGGGTCTGCAGCAGGTAGAAATAGCCAGGGACAAAGCCACAAATACAATCACTGATCCAGGGACGCGTAACACTGATACCATGTCACTTGTTGAGATGAAGCTCGGACTAACACAACCACTCTTTTTAGTCCTCTGCGAACCGTAAAGTGCGTAGTTGCATTCGTGGTCATGACACATCTTAGCTCTCCCCGTTGGGGAACGCAAGTCATGTGTGACGACCGACAGGAAAGCGATTTCAGATGGTCGAGCACGGGATTCCCAGTGAATCGCCAGACGAAAGTAGTGCATCACAGAGAAGAAGAGTCCAGCAAGCCAACCACCCGATGCCAAGGAGCATTTGTAAACGACGCCAAAGCAAATTATTGGCCTAGTGGTTTGTCAATAGCTCAGTCGACGCTGTCACCAGCTTGGAATTGCATGGCATATTCCCGTGCCGAAATACGGTCGACGACGTCTGATGTTTGTTGAGATTGCGCTCCACCGAGTTCTGTTCCAGCGGCAGCTCATAGTTGCTTTTTTGGCTCGGACGTGCTTCAGTATATCTGATTCACTCCTGACTGTGTCTTCAGTCCACATTGGCTGCGTCCACCGTTTACTGCAAAGGCAAGGTGAAGGAGACACGGACAACAAGCCTACCTCGTAGTATCAGGAGTTTGGTCTCAGAGTGGTAGTTCGTCCGGAAACCACACAGGATGAACATCAATTGAACGCTTTTTCTGCCCAGAGCTTATTGAAACCTCGAATGCGATGTCATGACCTGCTTCTCGAAAAGATCCCCAACCAACAACGAACATTTCCAGCTTCGTCATCCTCAATCCAGTCGTCCTGGCCAGCCAGCTCATCCTCTTCGATGCATGTCAGAGGTCCGTCCCAAGGCCAGCATGGCGTGCTTGAAAGCATCCAGGAGCCTCTTCGTGGTCGCATCTCGTAGCGGCACCATAACCACAGCTCGAGAATTTGCCCCCGGTGCCAGCTGATGGCTGATGGCTGACGCCAGAAGGGCAGGGTGATTATCGTCATACATGGGGTCAGCTACCAGTACAATCTGCGGTAGATGTTAGTTGCTTCCCGCAATTAAAGGTTCTTGTCATTGTAATAGGAAATACGAGGTGATGTAACGGCCATGGTGAATTAAGGGTACAAATGAAGCATACCTTGAACTGATGATGCATCCCAAACAACTTCTGGTCAATCTCGTCCGCAGTTCCGCCCCAAGTCAGGGCGCCGACACTCAACCCTCCCCCCATCCCTTCGATTAACACTCTGTTTCTCTCTGCATTGCTTCTCAAATTGTCGACAATTTCCGGTAAATCACTCAAAGAAACGTGTATCTTCCACAGCGCCGCAGCTGCCAGGCCAAGTAGTCCTGTCCCGGAGCCCAATTCTACCACAGTGGGTGCCTCATAGTCTGGGGACTTGACAACAAGTTTGACAGCGATGTCGTTTTCAACTGTGGCAAGTGTCTCGCGAGAACGTATGAGGATCCCCATGTCTTGAATCCCAACGAGTCTCCCGTCAGGGCGGGCTCTCTGACCACGAGCTCAAATGGTTCAGAGCCATCTACTCCTTCGATGTTGTCGAATGGCCATGTTCTAATCAGCTCCCCCATAGCAGTGCGTCTGCACCGCTCCGACATGCGCTTGCTGGCGAGTTCCCAGATTATCTCTTTCTGTTCGTCATCTTCGATCCAGGAGAGCGGGCTCTTGATTACTGTAGATATGTACCGCGTGATTTCAGCTTTGCGCGGAGAGGCGAGTGATTCCTGCTCAGCGAGGATCTCGGATCGCCGCCGACGATGGTTCCATATTGGCGGTGAAAGTTCAAGGCTCTTCAAAGTCGCAAGAAGCACAGAGGAACTTGGTTTTTGGAAGTTTTGCGGAAGGTCAAGTGCTGAGACGGTAGACATTGTGGTTTGATAACGTTTGTCACCAGGTTTCTGACACCTGCAAGGAACGAGACGTTAAAAGTGGAGACACGGGTAATGCAAGTCGTCGATTTCTCGTTGAAAGTATTCCGCCAGGAGGATGTATCCTACGCTGTCAATGATTTGGTGCTCTAGGATGGAAAAATTTATGCAACAGAAAAAGCAACAGCAAATACAACAAATAGATTGAGTAGAAATTTGTTCGAAAATTGACGGTGCATTGCAATGGCCCAATCCTACTGAAGACTCAACGATCAATGAACCAGTCATCGGCCATGTACAGGACCTGCACCTTGCCGCCTTGCATTTCTCATTGGAGAGTATCTCATAAAGAAGGGCTGCGACGATTGTCGACGAGACAGTGCTGTGAAAGGTAGATGCGCAGAAGTTTTCCATACTTCAGGTACGATATAGCATGCATCATGTTATTACGAAATGCCATGCGCCTGCCATAGGACATGGCACTCGCCGGTCGCATGAAAAAGACTAGTAGAGTGATGTTCAGTCTCAATATCGGACACTCGCAAGATCCAGATTTTGTGATAGATTTAATATCATGGCGCGGGTCGTAGGTATTCTGCTGTAGCTGAAGAACAATTGAGGGCGGCTACGAGAATTACCCCAGCAGATCCTTGCTCCAATCTACAATGGAGCAACGCTATGATGGTACTAGCCAATCGTTACTGATCCAAGAAAAGAAGAACAAGAACAAGAAGCAGAGGCGAATACATTGCGTTGCATCATGTGTCGCAGGGCAGGAAATTGCGGTAGCACGTGATTCGCTCCATCCAGCCCCGGGCCGCGGGGCCGGAGGGGGTCACGATGTCGGCACACCAGACATGTAATTAATAAAAAGAATCATCAAATCCCGCTACAAGTTGCAGAACGAGCAAAAAAGTAAAGCTTTGATGAGACTGGGACTCGAACCCAGGAGGATTGCTCCATCAGGAAACGTGTTAAGGTAACCTTAACCTGACGCCATAACCTTGCGTCGTTGTTAGACGAGTGTCAAAGAAGCGGATGCGTTCGTATTGACTTACCAACTCGGCCATCTCACCGGGAGGATTTGTTGAGATTCGGCGGCTCTATTACATTTTATACGTCTACAACAGTTCCTGGACAGTCAAGACCGAGGAATCTGTCTTCAGAGATCTCGTCAACAGCACTCCATTCGCAAGCAATGCTGTATCATTCACTCTAGAGCCATTTCATGTGGGCAGAGCAACCATGAAGTTTTCTGACCCTCATTCGCACCATCGCACGATGTCGCAATAGAAGATATCTTCCCTCTATACCATGTTCGGTAAAGGATACTTTGGACTCTGTTGATATTGTGCGCTCATTTAAGTTGCGCCATGTGATATGAGCTCTGTGTTACAACAGTATAGTTGAATGCGTCTCTCGAACCGTACTTGATGGAATCACATTGGAGCGACGGATGATGCATGATTGAACCGCCTTAAAGTTTGGACGTTCTCATGGCGATAATTAGTCGTTTACTCTAGGTGAACGTATTCGATACGGTCCCTGCATTCCATGTTCGCCCGAGGCGCGCAGGCGGTGATATCTCCGTGCATGTATTTCTGTACATTGTTCTATATAGTCTCGTAGAATTTTGTACCCTAGTGTCTTTTTTTTTTTTTTTTTCATTTCTACGTTCCTTTATACTTACGTATATCCACGTATACAATTTTATGCTTTGTAGTCGACTGCCGCAATCTACAGGTCGACCAGGGACTGTCGAACACTAGCTGCATCAGGTAGGGTTGCAATGTACAGATGTCTTTGGCGACCATTAACGCATTGCGCACGCAAAGTCTGAACACAATAAGATGATTTGTGCATCATGCTCGCATGAGCACAGCAACGAATTGACAAGAGCCAACAAGACCACGCTGTGATGAGATCGCCCAGTATACACCGCCGAGTAATCGCAAAACTTCCATGGACAAATCGACCCATGCAGTTGACGATGCTTAAACGATTGAACACTAGTGGCGCCTCGGCATGGGCTTTGTGATTTTGAATGGTCTATCGGTCCCTCCCAGTGATAATTTCGGACGACAAGGAGTGCTTTCATGTGCGGGACACGGAACTCAGCCGTCGTCTTGGTTGCTTCGAGCAGACTATTTTGATTCGGTGCCAGTTTGACCAAGGCTCTTATGCTACAATACAGCTGCCACTAACAACTCAACATGCGGTGAGATGGCCGAGTTGGTAAGTCAATACGAACGCATCCGCTTCTTTGACACTCGTCTAACAACGACGCAAGGTTATGGCGTCAGGTTAAGGTTACCTTAACACGTTTCCTGATGGAGCAATCCTCCTGGGTTCGAGTCCCAGTCTCATCATAATTTCTTTGGAGCCGTGCTACATAACCCTTCTATATTTTTATCCGTTACTTTACGTCAGAAAAGTCTCGAGCCGTAATTGCTTCTTTTTGCCAGCATTTACTGGCAAGAGAGACATCTTACGGCTTTGGTGGTGTGATTGCGCTGAAGATCGTACGTTTTTACCATTAGAACCAGATTGCAGTTGTTGAACACATTCACTCCCTAGACCATGAATCTGCATCAAACTACAACTGCGCTTGATGCGACAGAAATCATGCAAATTTTGCGGCAATGATAATTTTGAAATAAAGATCATCTTATTTCCTGTCGCTCACAAGACTAATATCCCATTATTAAAGCATCGATGCAAACCATAATTACACCAACTGCTATAGGGTGGCAAACCATCAATCCACCGTACCACGTGGAGATTCCAAGCCCCCTTGAACATCTACGCTTAAACACTTCTAAATCCCACAATACCTACGCTCCGAGGCAAACAATTCACTCCCCACTGCAAGAACTGAGACCACCTACCTATTACCTTTTTCACCGCTCCGAACAAAACGCTAAGACATAAGTAGTCCATCGACAGGCAAGCGTCGTGTGACCGCGCAAAATCTCCAACCAAGAACCCCACTCCAGCTGCTGCATGGCGCCGCCACGTAAATAGACCATCCCCGCCTGTGGTTCGACGGAAGGGCCCACTTAGAATGGAGTTTGGGGTTCTAGACGAAGATCGCTGACGGCATGCTGTACTGTTGATCTTTTTTACATACTATTGTGTATTATCATATACTCTTATATATTACTATATCTATGATTTCTCCTATGTATAGTTATATATAGCGATACGTGCGAATATATGTAGTACCGACGCGAGTTATCACGAAATGGCCATGAACAGTGAAAGTCATGTCATGGGAGCAATTACCAGCCGGAGTCTTCACATTTTGCCGTCGCTGGAACAACGAAACCAGTCGCATATACATCACTAGTCATTGGGCTAAATCCACGCACCAATTTTGAACATGTTTCTTCTTTATTCCATGTCTGCTGTATCAGACTCTGTGGTATCAAAATTTCCCCAATCAATCCTAAGCATTGCCTGAGCGTGCACGACCAGAGTGTATCACTCTCCCAGCGCAGCTTCGATGGCCTTTTGTCTGTCATTTGCTCCTTGCCTGTCTTGCCTCCGCCTCACTTTTATACATGCAAAATCCTATATCCCTGGTCCTTGATGCTGATGCCAAAGTGCCGGTATCCTGTACGCCTTGATCTCATGAGAAACAAAAAAGTAAAGCAAAATGAAGCCTCAAAAACGAAGAGATAACAGGAGGAAAAAAAAAGTAAAACAAAGAAATCGCTCCTTTCCCAGACCGAGCATGCAATATCATAACATCTTGCAAATAAGGAACAAAAACAGGAAAAGTAAAAAGAAAAAGAGACTGGTCATCCAGAATCTGTCCACCGATTTTCAATACCTCTTCGATTTGTTCAATCTCTGCCGGGAGAGTATTGCTTGTAGATGTCCTTCTTCATATGCTCCAGTCGGCTTCGCATATCCAGCAGGTTAGCTAGCTTTTCGTGAGGCGGGTTTTCCAGTGCCGAGATTTCGTAATGCAATGCCTCGTATTTTTGGTAAAATGTCTTGAACTTATGCGCCTTGTTCATCACGTCGACAGGAACACTTTCCACAATCCGCCGTTTGTACGCAGTGGGTTTACTATCCATCTCCATCTTGCGCTTCTTCACAATGGGCGGAGTGTCCTCGTCCAAGTCGGATGCGTTTGTTGGCGGAGACGAGGCGAGGGGCGACGACTTGGTAGGGGATGTGTTGCTCGTGTTTTTGTTTCGATATGACGAGGATGACGAAACGCGAGCTTGATTGTGATGGCTAGCTTTCGTCACTTGCGGCCTAGGTTTCGGCGCAGGCAATGGTTGCTTCGGCTTGATGCGCTTCGACAGAGGCGTGCCAGAGCTCGAGCTCGAGTCGGATTCTTCCCTGGGGCGCTTGACGGGCGGTTTCTTCACTGGCTCTCGTGAAACGGTCGGCCGAGTGTTGACCACGACGGTGTCCTTGGACTTGGCGGGTAGAGGCTTGGGTTTAGGCTTCGTCGTGGCCAGCGCTTCGTCTCCAGATGAATCCGAATTCTCAACAATCTCTGCAGAGAGGATACGTTTATCATTCTTCGCGGCTGTCTTTGGCTTAGAAGGCGATGTCTTTGGTGCCGTCGCCTTGGATTTGGAATTGCTCAGAAGTCTCTTAGCCTGTGCCTCTTGAGCACTAGGCTTCTTAGGCTTCGTTGACAAGGAATTCGAGTTGGACCTCGACATGCTCTCGCCTCCGGCCCTTGGCTTATCCGACTCAGGACTGTTTGCATCATCCTTGGAGCCAGAGCTGTCATCCGTTTTCGATAGCTTGATCTTCGGAGCTTGCTGGGGCGGCCCCTTGGCAATATTGGCTTGCAGTCGACTCAAGCACTTGCCCTTCCCTCGTTCTTCCTTGGGTAACAGTAGTTGCCACTTATTCTCGGATGAGGATAGTCGTAGCTTGTCATATTGCGGAATAGCTCTGTCAATCGCAGCCTGTCGATCTTCTTGCGTGTCATAGTCGTACTTCCAGACGTTGAGCTCTCTCCAGCACGGCTGTTTCATTGTCCATGTGCGTGAGTCGCTGTTGTAATGAGCTGTCTTCTCCAGAGTCGGTCGGAAATCTTCCTCCTTGCCTGTCCATCTGCTCTGAAGATGCTCTGTTGTCTGATCTGCGATGGCTAACTCGTGAACCAGTGTGAACCTTTGTTCCTTCTTACGCTCCATAAGTTGCTGCGTTGCATTCACCTGGGGTGTCGCATTCGGGGAACGGGCGGCATTCAAAGCAGGTGACGCGGGTATCGGCTTGGGAGTGGAGCTATAGTTTGACAACAGCTTGTTCCTTCCTTTACCGCCGACAGGAAGCTTCCCAACAACGCGAGCACTAATATTTCATGAGTACATTGGTAACGTTTACATCCAATTGCGAGACAGAACTTACCGGTCGCGTGCAGCATCATGAACGGCGAGCCCATTCTGTAACGCCTCTATGTCCGAATCGAGCCCCGAGGATGTGGAGCTTTTACTTGATGCAGCGGATTTCTTCTTGGCTTCCTCTTCTTTGGTCGGTTGGGTTGACTTCTTCGGCACTGCTCGTGACAATTTAAGGCTATTGAAGAGACTGCCGGCGTGGGGTAAGCGTTCGGCACGTCTAGTCGATTCGAAAGGTTTCGTAAGAAAGAGGTCAAAGGGCACGTCTTCCTCCGGGCGAGGCACTTTATACAAGTTCGAGCCGTAGTGCAATGTCTGGGGAATCATGTTAGCCGAAGGTCATGACGAGAACGCATCATGAATGCCAGGGGTTTACAGCTCTGTCCATGCTTCACTTGGGCACATGACAAGCGTCGAGGTTTAACATTAACTTTGGACTCCGCAATGTACAGAACGTACCGGTGTCTTCCCTAGCTGCAGTTGTAGATCATCTCCCATGCGGACACTCTTGATCATTTGCTCGACCACATCGTCAGCCAAATTGAGGACGAATGCTTGTGGCGGCAAGTCCGAGTCCGGGTTGGAGGAGCCGGACAGGAGCAATCCCCCCTCGGGAACCTTGAGCGAATTCATTGCAGCCAATTTCGAGCAGATCAATTCGACCGGGTGGAAATTTTCGCACTGTTCTGTACCTTTGTGGCTGTAGAACGATCAGAAGTGTCGAAAGTCGTGGCAGGAGAAGGGCGTCTGCTAGACTGGTTTGTAATCGAGTCGGGCGAGGCGGGTATAGTCAGGGAAAGGTTGACAGCGAAGAAGCGAAGGTGGGATTATTTGTGATTGAAGGACAATTCGCATCGTATGGCACGCCCGGCAGCGTTCTGTCTGATCTGTTCTGTCTGTGGTGCCCACTGCCGGTGTCCCCAAAGGGACAGCAATGAATGGGATGAGCGCAATTCGAGAAAGATGAACAAAGTGTAAGCCGGGGCAACTGTGTGAACAACCAATGACCGCACAAAGCACACCCGGCGAGACTGGGTAGGCGTGAGGTAGGCGTGATGAAGAAAGAAGAGAGACAGCTCTGGGGCCGTGACGAGTGACGGTCGATGGTTGACGAGGAGAGGCGAGCGAGGGAAAGGACGGGCGGGTGGATGGATGGGATGGGTGGGCTCGGCCAGCTGGATTGGGCTGGACTGCGGAGTACAAGACCTAGTGACATGGAGCCAAGGTTGGAACAAGCATACATCAATGTGGTGGCAGCGGAGCGGTAGGGAACTCTAGGCTGGTGCTGGTGCAACATGTACCAGGCTGGACGGCGACGAGCAGCCACACGCAGACCGTGGCTGCTGGCCGTGGGCGACTCTGGGGGCCCCGTGGTGACCGGTCCGGTGGGAACGCTGAGCAGGTACCTAGAGCACACAGCACCAGAGCACTGGCTGGACACTGAGGCGGGCACCGCCAGTGGTGCAGGGCAGACGGCAGACGGCAGGCGGCGTGGGCCTGGGCAAGGGCGTGTGGCAGCAAACACTGTGCGGACTGTCTGGCCGATAGAATGCATAGCCCTGAGTGGGCGCTGGGCCGCTGGGTTCCAGGCCATTGGGCGAATGATGCCAGCGGTTGGGGGTCTTATTAACCGACAGCTGGGCCAGCTCACACCGTGCTGGACACCTGCGCTGGGGGCGAGGAACACCTGGAGCCAGCCAGCCCAGCAACAGGGCAGCATAGGCGAGGCTATGGCGCCCCAAGCGAGGGGCGTGGGCGTGGGCCTAGCGCCAGCAGGAGGAACATGGCCCGCAGGATGGAGACCTCTGACTGAGGATAATGGAGACTGAATGGAGACCAGCACGGGTACGGTGCGGGTACGGCAAGGCCAGGCGACAGTGCCAGACCAGTCCGCTCCTGGTAAGGCTCAATTCAGTACGTGCTTCACTTCTGACATGGCATGCCATGACATGGGATGGATTGTCCTGGCAGCCTTTGGAGCAGCGAGGTCGAGCATTGATGAGGCCGTGTGAAGCGAAAGGCGACCAGGCGATAATAGCAATACGTGGGCAGGCGGAAGGCCAACGTCGACCTGATCACACTCACGGAGGGATCATCACGCGAGATATGAGACGCAATAGCCTTTGGACGCCTTGGACACGAGCATAGGCGGACGAACAACGAAGCAAGGCGCCTTGTATACGAATGTGCGACCTGACATAACCCGACGTATCTACGCTGACTGGTCCGTGTAGGACCGAGAGGCTGTCGGAACGAAGCTCTGGCTGATGCGCCTTGTACTCCGTGCTGACTGCCTGACGACTTCGGCCCAGCCGCCGACACACGTAGATGTTCTGACTGGTGGGTGCGAGGTGTGCTGCAAAGACGAAAAGGTAAAACATGTTCGATTGACCGATCTAGTAGTCACCGAACGAACACTCGGGCTACATACAACCTCTGCTCTGCTGGATGTACTCCAGCATTGTCGCGAGGATTGATGCAATCATGGCACATTTGCATTTGCATCTACCCGGATATATTACGCAGGTTCTGAGTGTCTGGCTGAATGCTGCGCGTGGCGGACCTGCCTGCCTCGCCCTGCCCCAAGTGCATGGCAAGGTGATCCGGCCCTGCCATCCAGCACGAGGTCGTACCGAGAATGGGGTCGTTTGACTTGGCCGCCTCCAGATCATCCGTCATCCTTCCTTCGTCATCCGCATCCACATCCGCATCCAAGCACCAAGTCATCTTTGTCCCATCCAGCGGTAGAACCAAGCGAGCATCGCATCCCAAGTCGGCCGCACTGCACACCAACTTGTGCTTCCTGTGGCGCACCAGCTGGAGCTCTGGTATTACCACAGTAGAGCTCTGCCCAGTAGGCACGTAGTTTGGCCCCAATAAATATTACCACTGAGCAAATTCCATGCCGGCTATCCAGCGTACAAAGCATCTTCCCATGTACGAGTGACAACAGCTCGATTGTCGAGCCCAAATGCGGGGCTATACATATCAATATGTCACTAAAGCTGTGTGCTTGAGTAAATTTCAGCACTCTTTTTTCCCCTAACATATTATACAGTATATTATCTAACATTCGCTGTAGTTATTCGAGCAGGTGGATCTGGCTGTGCATACAGACTACCTCATGTGCTCCATGTACGTTTGGCGGTACATCCCGCGGACCCTCGTCTGAGTTCAGGCCAGGCCGAGCCAGGAACACTGGCGAGATGGACAGGGATCAGCCTCTCGTAATACTGACAAGCGACGCAGGAATGTCTCATATGATTAGCACGCTTGTCGCATGGTACGTTGAGACTAAGCACCGTGGCTCAATCCCGCGAGATCGAGTAAGCAGACGCTGCCATGTCTGAAGCATACAGACAAGAAGACACACTTGCGTACGGACTATGTACTGTATTACAGATGCAGATTTTATGCCATCAGGCTCCATCTGCTAGATCACAGCGCGGGCCCAGTCCTGCAACACCAACAGAGTTTCTTCCAGCAGTTTACTCTCTGTGCCTGCTATGGTCGCGCCGGTACGACCGTGGGGCGTCTTGCCTCAACCATCTTGTGCCTGGACACTTTCTAGCACAAGGTTTTGTATTTTCCGGTAGAGGACCAGCCCGGGCATGACGGATATTTGGTTAACTCATTTAGTCACAACTGACAAGAAAGACAGGCGGCCTGTAATATCTGGACTATGCTTCCATCGCATGGTGGTCGTGGGCTGAGCAATGCGTGAGTGGGGTGTGAGCGTCGGCTTGCCCGTTTGGACAGCCATTCATCACCTTTTTAACAACAGCAGATGTAAGGCGACCAAGAGCTTTCAGTTGAGTCGGAGTCAGCGTGAGAGCCCCTCTTGCATTCTCGCCGGCGGCCAGCAACAAAACACCGAAGCCTTGTCTGTGTCAGGCCGAGCCATGGAGTGGATGGGAATCTGCGACTCTTCTTTTGAAAAAAGTCTCTACTTGGCCACCTGTAATACTGCACGCCATCCTAATGGTCCAGGCACAAGGGAACATGTGCTCAAATTTGCTGGAGAACACCAACGTACAATATGGCTTACAGATAGTCACCAGTTTAATTGCAGTGCTCAGTGTTTTGTGTCGAGTATCAGCTGCGAGCTGCTACACACGGCGGGTCTCGCCTCCGATAAACGTCCCTTTCGATCCCCCTTCGTTATCAATGACTTCCTCTCTCCAGCCAGACAAGGGTGATGCTTGGAGGGCCCATTAGCGTCCATTTCGCACCGCAATGGTCCTTGGATCAGCTGGACACAAATTCCGCAAAACATGTGGCTCAGCACATGTGGTTGACGACGAAAATAGCGGTACAGAAACAGACAACAGAGCCAGGTGAGGAAACCTCCTAAATAATACCAGCCGGGATGCAACGACTCATGTACGATGTGAATGCAGTGCTGAAGAAATTCAAATATCGTCCGTCCCGTAGCAGCGTATTTTGTGTATGCACTGCGATTCTGTCCGCGTTATAAAGCCAGATGACGAGGGCAGCACAGTGCCAGAGCTGTCACTGACTTTTCCACCATCCGACACTGTCCAAACAAACTCCTCGTGGCATTCAATATCCGGCCAAGCATCACCCGAGATGCAGACTGCCACCCCTGTTTGAGAAGCAGGACCACAGCGGCTTACCATTGCCGGGCTGGTTTCAAAGCGCTGGAGATTCAGTTGATGTTGGGGAGTAGTAAATAGTCTGATGAATAAAACACACTGATTGTAGCTTTAATCTTTATTCACCCTGCCGAGGCCAATAGAGTGCAACAGCTGGCAAGCAGAGGTATACGACCTGCGTCCATTGGTATTTGTTCCACCGGACAGACACAAGGAAATCACATCGATGGCCTTCCACTGAATCAGTGGCTAGCTGCATCACTAGCACTGACGTGGGCTGTGAGGAATGAAGCACTTGCCCGAAGTGGCCGATGATTCACTTTGTATTCCATTGTGGTCGCGGTGGTGCACTTTCTTAGATCATCATTTACCTGCCATGAACCTGGCCATCGAGGTTGCCAAAGAATGTGGCTCGTGATCCGCCTAAGAATCTGACATCATCATCATGGCCAAGATGACCCCCATCAAGTCTTACCGGGAAAGAAAAGACAAACTATTTACTGGGAGCGTGGACATCTGCAGGGACCACCTCCGTCTACATAATCCAGGCTGTCGTGGCCAGCTGCCGACCTTTGTCGACAGATACTCCCATGGTTGTGTCACTGACTGATGACTGATGGGTGATGGCGAAGAAGCAGATGCAGGTCATGCCAGTGAGAGTGCCAGTGCCAGTGCCAATTGCCAGCTGCCAGGTATACTGTCTGATCTGACTGTCTGAGGGAGGAGTGAGGCCGCGGCAGTCCATGTGGGGCAAATATGGGGCTGCATCACTAGTGATGGCCGATTGTCGCCTGGCTCCCCTGCACCAGCACGCACCGGCATGACCTCCATTTGATTTTTCCCTTGCCATGTGTGATACTACACATTGGCGAAGCACCGAACGACACGCCTCATCGTCCTGTGGCCCGACTCGTGTGCAGTCCATCAGGCTCGACTGGACTGACTCTACCGACACTCGGCATGAACAAGTATGTGATTTGTTGCACATAGGGAGGTCGGATGCTGAACGCAACGACGTGGGAGCTATGTTTCAAGAAGCCAGCGAGATGGCCGATCGTGGGACCCTTTGTGCCTGTGGCCCTGAAACAGCCTGAGCTCGATTGGGACGCCGTGCCTGAATCTCTCAAACACAATCCACCTGGCGATCAAGCAGGGCTGGACATGACGAGGGGCAGCCGACGGACGAAACTTTATGCCGCGGGGAGCAGCGTGATGACTTCGGGACAACAGGAACATACTTACACTGTAATTGCTTGAGTGTGCAATGGTATCTCTCAACTCCTGGAACCTAATTTTGGTGCGAAAATGGCGATTAACATACATTTGAGGCTTGGCTGACCTCGAAATGTCCAAGGCGCCACTCGCTCAGCGGATGGACCGTCTCGTGACGCTTATTGGCTTCCATGAACTTGTCGGATCAGAACAATCAAATCATGACCCAGGCAGTATTAAAGGGCTGACAGCTTAGCCACCAACTTGATTCGATTTCTTTGGGAGACCTTCTATCCTACGGTACGTCTTCAGACTCGTTCGCATTACTGCAGACTGATGGGCTCAACAAGTCCGGCCATCTATGCACTGAACACATGAAACCAAGCGGCACTACCTAGCTGCCGGTTACTCAGCATGTCACAAAACCTATTCAATAGTGAGATGAGAGACTAGCATCATGTCTTGCAAAATCGAGCGTACTCAAGACATTCGAACCTACTTGAGGACACGATCCGTTCCAGATTCATCTCGCCGAAGTGAACTGGCTCAACCAACGGACCCACTCGGCATGACAACTGTACAGCCAGTAGCCTGTACTGACTGATTATTCATCTTACGCCGGAGAGATGACAGAGACAGGTCTTGTTCAGTTGGTGATGCGGGTGTGATAATACAATTGCCAGGAAACACAGACGACTCAGCTTTCGAAGGGTATTCGTCTCTTTTTGCGAGATTTGGGTCGCTCCGTTGTGTAGCCTTGGACGTCCGGCAGGCTAATAATAAATGACAGTAACATATGAGACCTGGCAACGAAACACTTTGACCATTGCCGACTCAGTCAAGCACAACTGCTATTGTTAAACCCGCCATCCACATTCCCCGGCTCGTGAGGTCGCTTGGCAGTCTTTTTGGGTTTGCCACAGCTTCCGTCTTAGCACTTTCTTGACGATGAGTTCAACCTCGTTTGTTCCGGACGGGCCCGCTGCAGTGTTTTGATCAGGCAAGGCGTCAACGCCGTCCGCTCACTAGTCTCTCCACCAACGGCGTGTGAAGGGTGGAAATCCCCACAACTAACCACAGTCAACATAACCCAAGTGCGAATGCCCTGGGAATGCAACAACGCAGGCCGCCAGCAGTGGTGGGGATATGTGCATCAAATGCACAATGGTCCAGTTTTGGCCGTTCTTGCTCCGTCCCTTTGAGTTGACCCTCTTCTAATATTGCACGGCTTTTATCGCCTGGGAGCCTTGCGACAGAACAAGTGATGAAGTCGCGAAGCGTTATATAATGCTCCGAAGGTACCGGGACGCCTTGGTATAGCAGATGTTGTCTTTTTATTTTTATTTTATTTTTAATTTTTAATTTTTATTTTTAAAGCTTGACGGACGAGAATTAGAATCCGATGTGGGTAAGAGGTATGCCTATCAAAACTTCAATGGAGTTTTTAGCAACCTGAGGGAACAATCCCATGTAATAATAGCAGGGGCAAAGAAATCCCCCTCGTCTCCGCCCTCCTCCCCTCATCTGCGACTGCGACGCCTTCTGTGGCTCGATCCAGGGAGCATCAGCCACAATCTTTCCCCTTGTTCGACAGGGACCCTCATAATGCAAAGTAAACTGCGTCGGTCTGTTTCCTCATTCTGTGGCTCCTTCATTCATGAACGGTATGCCATTAGAATGAAATTATCACACGAGCTGCGCGGCAGTGGTTTGAGCCTCTACGCAACAACAAGGTTGCAGTTTGTCAGCGTGGCCGAGATCCGGAGCAGACAGACGTCGCAACCGCCACACACCAGTCGTGTATTCCACTCATGGTACATCCCGGAAAGCCTGGACATACTGTCTCTGTGGCACTAGTCCCACGAGCACTTCACAGTCCATAAGGACCACAGTCGCTACTGAATTCATTGGCCTCGTAAAAATGCCCTCTGTCTGTCCTATGCGAAGAATTCCCATCATTCGCGTATGGATGTATTAACAGAAGCAAATCGGATAGCGACAAAAAATATCGAGAGGGATATCGCGGTTGGAACAATCGGCAATGCCCAGCGTCCTCCCCACCATTCTCAGCACACCTCGTGGGTCCAAATGCCAATAAAACCAGGGTTCGGTCCAAGCTGGGTCATGAGCTATCCGGAATTAAACATTGGCGTTGGAACGAACTCTTCAAATCATTCTACCTATGACAGCCGCCATGGGTTGTCGTGGCAAGCCACGTTCTTGTCGAACAAAATGTCGCATGCTGCGTTGAGGGAAAGTTTTGTATCGCCCATTTCCCTCGAGGCGTTTTCTCCCGACAGGAGGTAAGGTGCATGCAATTCATCCGCGCCCACGGAAGCCCCCAAGACGAAACCATACAGTAGTTGCACCAAATAGTACCGGAACGTAGGAACTCTTTTGCCAATCGAATCGACAGGTCGTCTACACGCCATGCTCCATCTGGTTAAAGCCGTCTTTGTTCACGCATCCTACTCCAACCGCCGTCGCGAAGGCGGGAAAGAAGGGCACGTTGGCGGCCAGAGGAAGAACCGCACCAAGGAACACACACCTGCCATGCGGATTGCCAGGATCCTCACATGTTCCTCTTCTCTTCTGATCTAGTTCTCTTTCCAGCCACTTCCTCACTTGGAATCTATATGCGCGGACGTGCGAATACCATCATAACAAATTCGACTCTGAGATGGTCCAGACTGTTCGTTTCTCAATTGAGCCCATTAAGCCAGAACAGAGTCTTCTCCTCGGATGGCATCATTGGTGATTCGTGAGTACAAGACCCAAAATTCATGGTGCCATTAGAATCAAGATGTGGTGCTATACGAAAACACTATGTACCTTGGATACACCACATGCCAATACCGGACGCTACTCCGCATGCCGCCCATGATTATCCACCTGCCTTGTTCAGATAGGCTCAAAGGCAAGTTACACTACCATCGTTCCATAAGGGCAAGTGAAGTAGATTAAAAACGCAACCCTCCCTGGCTGTTTTCTTTCGGAGGCTATCCTTAATGGCACACGGGTTTCCTGAACCGAACGAGAATCGGTTCCTAAGTTGCCAGCTCACGTAGGCAAAATGTAACACCTCACAAAATGTGCACCAATGATCGGACACGGGGCTGCAGCATGGATTTTGCGCGCTATTGTAAGGTGGCACTTGTGTCGCTTCGCTTTGTTCGTCGTGGCTTGCGCCTGAGGTACACCTGCTGAATGGACGATATTTGCTCCGTAGCTGAAGGGTTAAATTCATTGATCCAGGATGGACAGTGTTCATCTCTTGTTTTCACAGGCGTTTTGCCGGACGTGCAGAAGGGGAGGTTCGTCGGATAGACTGCTCAATTTCAGACAGATACGAGCTGTCCTTAGAAGCATCTGCTGTTATAAGAGAGCATGTATCTTCTATGGCATTTACAAGTGTTTATATATAGATGTAAATAGAAGTGTAAAGATATAAAGATATAGTAAGATCGTAAGTAAGTAGTCAAATAATAAGGATCTAGAAATATAATAAGAATATAAATATATATTAGCGCAAATTCGCCTATAGAAATGCAAACGCTTACTAAAGGTGTAAATAGGCCCATAAGTGTACAAACCATACATTTATCTAAGCAATAATATGATGTATAGCAGCCTCTGATCTATTGAGCCGATAAGCGTGCTCATCAACTCCTCGCCGGCAGCTATGGAATCCAAAACGATCGAGTGTAGCCGTAAGGATCAGTCATCCCTGAATACGGCGGATGATACTTGGGAGCAAGAAGGGTCGAGTGACAAGGTCACAGAGGAGCAGATGCAGGCTGCGTCTGGGTTTTCTGAGAACATCATTTTGATGCCAAGCTACCTGGTCGTCGAAAATTTGTGCATCATCCATCGTGTCAATGTCTGCTAGTTTCGCTCAACATCTTCATCTGTAGCTTAGCAATCCTCATTGTATAGTATTGTCACTGACTTTCCTGACCTCCCTGACCTTCGTGATCCTCATGATATGCCTCTAGTTCACAGTCTTAATCTTCTTGTGCTTGTTCTCCCCATCATTTCCGCCTTTGACTTGTTCAACTTCGTTAGTCGGGGACGCAATCATTCGAGCATCATCCTCCTCGATGGCTCCATCGGTCATGCGGGCATCATCCAAATGGTCTGCGTTGACTGCAGCCGAGATCGATGCCAGAACCCGCCCATCACTGCCGCCGGCGGTGCCTTCTTTGCGATAGTCCTCATTAAGAGCATCATGCTCGGCCACATTGCCGAGGGCTCTCCGGTCGTACCCACCAAGACACGCTGTTCTTCCGCGAGCCTTCGAGCTTCCTCAGTGAGGTTAGGGGATGATGCTTGACAAAGGATATAGCGACTCGGTAACTTATGCGTTCTTGAAACTCTTGCTCTGCGTGAAGTTTGTTGCGAGTAGCGCATCGTTCCGCGTGTGCTTTTATAGCTACTTCTTTCAACTCCCTGCGGCTGCTGAAGCCGAATCCTTCAATAGACGGTCTACCTCTTCGTCGGGCATGATGCCCTTCGTTGGGGATTAGCAATGGATGTGCAGAATTGTCGTCACTCAGAACACGAGAACAAGAATTGGTCCGGATTGGCGAACACTTGGTGAAGAAATTTCGATCGACCTTCGAAGTATTGGGTCAGCTCGATCGAGCTCAGCAGTCGATCGTTTGCAGTTTGACAGCTGCTTACAACCGCCCGTGCCAGTGCTAGTCGAGAGAAATTGAGTCAAAAGCGAGATGGGACTACGTCGACGCTATGTCTTCCTTTGCGTTCCACGATAGAAAGTCGGTCGGGGGTTGTATCGCCGTTGTCGAATTTCGTTCATCCTTCTGCTTTTGTGTTAACGCAGAAACACGCCACACTAGGACGATACTTTTCGATGCTCACTAGTTGCTCTCGAAAATATTCAAGTCTAAATGCCTAAGAATATAATATAGTATATATTTATATGGTTCTCTATACTCCTCTATACTCTACGTACTTGCGCATACTTCTGTATAATTCTATACGTATTGGTGTATAGCGAAGGGCTTAGCAAATATACAGGTCAGGCTGAATATACTTCATCACTGAACTTACTTGAGAACGAGGATCGAATTAGCCCAAGAACTATTGAGTTGCCACGGACAGTGTCTTGACCGTTCAAGTCGGGTTTTCTCAACCCAATTGAGTTCTACTCATGCAGTCCTCAGGAGTTTCAGCATGCACATATCATCGACGCTTCATTCACTGGCCCGGCGCAATTATACAGCAATAATTGTTGGCAAAATATCGTCCATTTCATGCTATCAATAGTGAATCAAACAAGCAAATTCCTCTTCTCTCTGGTCCCAAGACGTTTCACTTCATTAATCCGTGGTTATTTGTCAACCAGAACGCGCAAACTCCGCTAGCAAAGCCATCCCACTCGATGCAGCCTTAGGTGCTTATGTTTCTGGGCCACGTCGCTCATTGTCGATTCGTAATCATGGAGAATCGGATGCTTTTTGACTGTCGTTGTGTCTATTGCGTCTTGAACAAGAGAATGGCGCAGTGTCCGAGGTAGAAGTAGATGAAGTGCTTTGTTTCTGTGATAGCGCAGATCGACGTCAGAACACGTGGGGTCATAATCAATTTTGGGCCTGCAAAATCGCAAGACCGGGAGGCATAGCCATGACGCACCATGAGTTACGAAGCTGCCAAAGTTGCGGCCAACAATGCAGTGCCAAGTCGGACCCTTTCGCTCATCGAACTATGTTGATGTCAGTCTTCCGCGCGGTTCGTTCATCCTATGGTGCAGTCCGCTAGGTTTCGTGAGTCTCGCTGAAAGGAAACACGCACTGTTCGCTTGATGTGTTGGGCAATATCCTGTCCGCCAATTCTACGTTAGTCAAGGACTCTATAGGAGGGAAGATCAAAATGCCTAGATTGCAAGACAGTAACGAACCTTCTCAATTGTGAACTTGGACATGGCCTCCTGTGCTGCTTGTGGCGTCAGTGAACACTCTTGTACTCAAACTTCATCGTGTTGGTGTTATCCAGCATGCGTTACATACCAATTTCGATCGACTCCTGTTGCATGTCCTCAGTCTGTCGTCACCGTCAGCGGCACGCCCATTTCGACTTCATCCTCTGCTCCTCACCATATCGGCAGACTTGATCTTGGCTGGAAAATGGTTAGCGCGTTGCATTTTCGCAATCGAACACTGTCAAGATTTGCTGCTTATGCTATCGCACCTTCAAGCTTCTCCCGAGGGGCAGGAGTCTCTGCTTGCTTGTCCGCCATTTTGATGAATTGGCTGTGTAACTGCGTGGTGGGGATTCGAGCGTTCGGTCGTACGATCAAGGGCTCTTCGCCTGTGCGCAAGCTCCCGATTTGCGAGTTAGCGTTGCTTCAGATCGTGGATTGGGTATGTTCGTGTCCGAGAGGTTCGCTGGGATGAAGCTGCAGAGTGTGGAATCGAGCACCCCTTTCCGACGAGCTCGGTGTAGACACAGATCGGACCTCGATTGGCACCCGTGGTGAGCTGTGCAAGGTAAGGTACGTACCGTGGGACAAATTGGAGGGGTAGCACAGTTGACGCGCGAGGATAGTTTCCGGCGTGTATCTGGACAAGTGTGGTGATGTGAGAGTTGCGAGGAAGCTGGAGCTTGGTTTCTGGGGCTGGAGTAAACAAAGCTTGGCCAGGCACGGTATGTAGTATTCCCACAGCATGAAATCAGCGTTGCGATCCGCCGTCGATGATTCGAGTCCTCGTTCTCCCCTGTCCGGCATTGACTGGGGCTCTTCGACGTTAAGCGTGCGGAAAAGTGGGGCGACGCTGTGAGCGGCTTCTATTCGCCGATGTATGTATTAGCAACTGATCTCTCACCTCCAACTCAAGCAGGAATACTTCTGTGCAATGACGCACAAGTGCTGGTCGGGTCTACATAGAGCACCGCTTTTTAAACTATCCCACAAGTCATGGAATGAAGGCTGCTTTCAATATTTGTTTAAGATGACAATGAATGTTCTGGCCGTAGCAGCATGCAGGCATATCAGCCCAGTCCTCGTCGCAACCGAAAGCATGGGCATCGCAGGCACACAGAAAGCAGATGCCACTCCCGCTACTCTCTATTGTTTATATACACTGCATTTTAAGTTCTAGCTTTTCCGTTTCTTTTCCTTTTCTTTCTCTTTTTTATCTTTCTCTTTAGACCTCACTACATTTGAGCACTAGCCAGTTTCAATTGCCCTCATCACGTAAATGTCATGACACTGCCGGAGCCTGCAGGTTTTCTAGTAAACTGCAGTCTTGACAGCTCAGAATTCGCGACAAACATATCCATCAGCTTCTGCCTTGGTCTCATCGCAAGCAGAGCCCTCTGTACTGGCTTGGTCAGCTGACCAGGGGACAGCAAGGTCGGCTTGCACAAACCCTCTGTTGCGGTCGAAACATGAGGCTGGCATTGATTGGGCGACTCAGCCTCAGACCACATTCCCCTTTCACACGTCCTATTTCAGTTCCATTGTCTGCAAAACGCTAGACTTTCACTAATAAAAATCATGAGCCAGCGAGTCAGGACTGTCAATGACTTTGAAATCGCCATTATTACCACATTACCTCTCGAGTACAATGCGTTGTCGTACATCTTTGACGAGTTCTGGGATGATGTTTCCAACACGGCACAAAGAAACCTGTCCTGTACACATGGTCGTATCGGTGATTACAACATTGTCTTGACAATCCTGCCGGGCGTCGGAAAAGCTCATGCAGCCTCAGCCTCAGCAACCCTTCCCAAAACTTACCCCAACCTACGACTTGCCTTTCTCGTCGGAGTGTGTGGCGGTGTCCCAGGCACCAGACGAAGGGCCAGTACCGTCATGCTGGGAGATGTCATAATTGCTGACTCACTTGTACAATACGATCTAGGCAGAAAATACCCTCGACGGTTTATGCGCAGAACAAGCCCCCAAGAAAGTCACAGCAGGCTAAGCCAGAGTTTACGAGCGTCGTTGCGGTTTTTTGAGACAGACCGAGGGCAGGTCTACCTGCGAAACAAGATTAGAAACCAGCTTCGACTTATACACGAAACATACACAGCGCGATGCTATGACGGTGAATCTGAGCGATATAAATATCCAGGAGCATCTCAAGATAAACTCTTCAAAGCGACCTATCACCATAGGCACCGTGGACCGACGGAGTGTTGTACCAACACACATACCTGCCAAAGTGCTCTTCTAAGTTCTTGCGCAGAAGTTGGCTGCGAAGACAGTCAAGCCATTCGGCAAAGGTCGGGACCCTCACATGAACCAGGGAGCTCCCAAAAATCTGACGATATTGGGTTTCCCAACACTCATATTGGAGCCATTGCATCTGGAGACACAGTGATAAAGTGCGGGGAGGAACGAGATAGAATTTCCAAAGCAGAAGGAGTGATAGGCTTTGAGATGGAAGCTGCTGGAGTGTGGGATCAGATTCCCTGTTTAGTGGTAAAAGGCGTCTCAGATTACGCTGATAGCCACAAGTCAAACCTGTGGCAAAATTACGCAGCGGCGAGCGCGGCAGCCACATGCCGGGCAATGCTTGATATGGATATGTTCGGCAGCAGCAAGCTGGCAGGTTTGTTCGGAGACCCTCTCACAAGAAGATCAAACGAAGAAACAAGGGCGAAATTCATGGTCGATTGTACGCTGACTGGTGCTATAGAAGCTGCCGCACCGGACATTTCATCGAGCGTGAGAAACGCTACCTCTATGTCTCTGACTACAACAAGTTTTAACAGTCCTAAGCCCCATGATACTTTTTACACGCAGCTGCCACCCCGAATTCTTTTGCAACCTGTGCTATTGTTGGATTCTCGTGGTTGTTATTTGCCATTCCACTTGGAAACCATCAATTCTAAAGAGGTCTGTTCTCCTTTGATCGTAAAATGCTGTCTACTAATGACTTACACTTCAGTAGCTCTTCATGGAGGTGTTGAAGCCAAGATTCAAGGACCTGGGAACAAAGAAGCTTGAACGAGTTGACTGGTTGCTCGAAGATCTCGCAACTAGGAGGACGCTGGACTTATCCAAACCATGGCAATCGTTATTCAAGGTACTGCTCCATCTGTATCCGATATCAGTTGATTATGCATCGTCACTGACTACATGATGTAGCCCAACCAGTCGCTCATAATGCGCTCGATATTTCGCAAAAGAAAAATTGCCAAGGATCGATGTCCTGCGTGCGATGGGCGTATATTTCAACCCGAAGACTCGGATGCCGCCAGCCAGTGGTATGCATGAATTGAGCTCATCGTGTTTGCAAATCTTGTCGCATGGCTCACATGTCGCATGAATATAGTCTAGTCTGCGGAGCAGCATTCAAGTGCATCAACGAAACCCGGGCCATCTTTGCTCGCCAGCTCAACTCCCAAGACAGCGCCGTCGTGCAGACCACGACAGAGCGAATCGACTTGGTCAAGCGCTCGACACCATTGAATGAATACATTCCGGAGGAGGATATCAGAAGATATAAACATATTCAAGTCGTCAACGTTGATTTTGTGATCAAGGTCAACGAAGTTGCAGACTGTGGAAGCGGACATCTCAATCTTGGATTCGGCCGTCGCATTGACCGTGATCAAATCTCATCGTTGATCGCAAGAGGACTCGGCCTGCACGATCATGACTGTATTGAGGCCGCTGATGCTGCTATTCAAGCCGTTCAAGAGCTAGCATTGGAGATTCTCAACAAGACGAGACAGGAGGCAGCGCGAGTGAAGAAAGCAAAGACGAGGGAGACCTCGCCGGTCGATAACTCACCATGTCGCAGCTCTGCGTTTTCTGCATTCAGACCAGATAGGGTGACCGCTACACATCACTATGACCACCCGAATACACTCTTCGAAGAGTACCCGGATCGAGTCTTCGAAGCATACAGAAATAAAGAGTTTCTCGAAGAGCGACGCACAATCAGTCATGAAGCCGCCGTACCCCTCGTCGGCCTAGGGATGGTTGTGGCTAACTTATTCACCGGTCGCCGTGCAGCCTCCGAAGTAGACAACACTCTAAGCTCTGAATGGGTTTGCGTGAGTCAAGTTTCTCGATTGCTCTACTAGTCTGGTTGTGTAAAGCTCACCAAGCATCGTAGCACTATTGCGGGCGAGGACCCTACCTAAAAGCAGTTTTCCCTGCTTGCACATACTGTGGGCATTACAGGTGCCCACTTTGCTCACTCGTTACTATATGTCCACTGGGTTGAGCTCTAGAGCAGCATTTTGTGGTCTCCCTTCTATATAATTCGTGGTAAAAGTAGTCCGTTCCGTGTGAATGATTGCTCATGGGGAAGATGTACACGACCAATCCACACAGAAAAACAACGTGACGAATGCAGGAAATAATGTCAATTGATCAGCGTCGCGACGGCTTCCGCATGTAAAGTAAAGGTAGCAGTGATCTGGACTCTCCGAGAGACATGACGAACCCCTTTGTCTTACGTCGATGACCTATTTCTCGCATCTGACTGCACATAAGCCGCATTTCGTCGTTTTCGCTCCGTCTTGAAGTTCCCTCTGCGGCATCACGGCTCGTCATTAGTCGGCGAATACTGCTGTCGTAGATACCAGCGAGTGATATGGGATCTCTTGTCACCCGTCTCATACTCTTGATGTGTCTGTCTCGCTGTGTACGCAACAGTTGCCTCATATAATTTGGCGCCTCGGCGATCGACCGGATTGCTCCAAAGGCTTCATTGCGGACAACTCCCGTATCTTGTCAGCGTAGTAATAGCAATTGTAGATGTTCTTGCAGGAGGTATAAGCTGACCAGTAGAGTATCATGGTACGAGATGAGGATGGGCAAAAGTTGTTCGAGACACTACGATGGAATTGGCTGTTGTCGAATCTACAGGATAGTCACATACATAGGCGGCCCGAGACCACTTGCCAAGACTAATGTAGCTGCATGTTGACACGCTGACATGCAGATACTCCATCGGATTGTCGGCGACGAGTTGCTTGAGCGAAGTTCCAAGACGGCTCGTGGGTGGACGGCCGCAGCTTGAAGTCGACAAGATAGATGATAGAAGGGCAATGGTCACGACTGTATGGTCAACGGTATGAGGAAAGTCTCTGACTTAAGGATAGAATGGCAATCATCAAACTTCGTCGAGGTATAAAGGAGGCCCTAATGCGCCGCTTGAACTAGAAACTTCAGGCAAACAATCATCATCACATTTCAAACAATCTCATAATTACTACTGCAAGCGTAAGTCAATAGACCTTGAATATGGAGAAGTCTAGGCTAAAACACCAAAGTCTGTTCAACCGATCTAGTTAAAGACCAAGTCAAATTATTATCACAATGAAGTTTTACAGCAAAGCTCTCTTTACTCTCGTTGTATCTCTGTACATCGGCCTTGGTGCCGCTGCAACTGAAGCAGAGAAATTCCTGGCCGAGAACCCAGATGTTCAAGTCGGCCGTGAGGCTCTCGCCAAGGCAGAGGCTGGCATCGGCCCCAACACCTTTGGAGTTGTCAACAAGCCTGTCAGCAACATTGTCATGCTGCAGGAGTTTGACGCTGATACCAATGAGCGTATTTTTGCCGTGGCCTTGATCGATGATGAGAAGACCGAGAAGTACTACAAGGAGAACAACAAGGATGGAGACATCCAGGGTCAGATCATGAAGCGCTACGACACCTCTGCCGAGCCTGACAAGAAGAAGTGCGGTCGTGCAATCGATGGTAACGAGCCTCGCTTCATCTTTGAGCGGGCTCCCCGCTGCGGGCAGTTCTGCAGCCGCAGCCGCAGCCGCACTGGCGATCGACGATGCCCGTCTTGCCGATATGTCGGTGGAAGATGCCGACACCAGCTGAGTTGCCAGAGGCGCACTTTGTAAATGGCAGGTCAGACGGACCAAGCGGGACGTTAGTTACTTGGCTCCCCGTAGCTGTGGAGTTGTTGCAAGGAGGCGGATAGATTGAACATTTTTGGTAGCTGTGTTGTGTACTTCAATCAATTGGTGCTTCTCAATAACATCCCGTTTGATATGCATTGCTTCTGTCTACATGTGGGATTTGTCTAGCCACTAAATTGACATATTTGATGCCGGATAGGAGTAAATGAATAAAGGACCCGTCCCTATGTAATACTTCAGTATATACAGTACAGTACAGTACACGAGTTGATATTAATACAGTAAATAGCAAAGAACCGGCCTTCTTGGTTTTTGGCATAATCACATCAAAACTATGTTCACACCATAAGCTCACAATTCATCACGATGGGTCCTAGAGGAGGTGTAAGTATCTTCTGCCAATGTCGAAAACAAAAAGCCCACAATAAAGCCACAGTTCCTCCACATACAGCCAGGAAACTCCTATCAATAAATTTGCAACTCTTCTGGTCCGATTTGCCAAGACTTGTCGGGCCGTCGGACGTGATGTCCGGCCACGGCACACAACTCGGAAGACTTCCGAGCACAACGGTGCAGCCCGTAGCGAGGCAACACACCCATCATCACATATTATCAGTCGGTTCATTCACTATTTCACGCTGATGTTTCCAGTCTCAGTAACTTCATGGTAGAATTTCTATGAGCAGGATATCGTTTCAACTGAGACGTGAGCCGTGCCGCGATTACTGCCGTCCGCAAAAGTCGGTCTCATGCTGCAGTCAACAATGGGGACTGCGACGCTGTGTCTTACTTGCAGAAAACCCAGAACGTCCGTCAACCAACGCCTTCATCACATAGATGCGGAGAGCTTGGGCCATGTAGCTGTGCGTTTCCCCTCTTGTAATCAGTAATGGTGCTGTTGAGTGGCTGTGATGAATCACTCCACTTCTCGGCTTGATCTTTCTCCCCCAGATCTCGAAATTTCACACGCATAATCTGTGCAAGTATCGTCGCTCTTAACTCTTCGGTCCCAATCCTGGTATTTTTTGATACTTTATTTCTTAAATTCACTTCCAGTCAAAGCAGTCTTCTTCTACACAATCCCCAGCATACCTTCACTCGCCCAGATCAGCACAAGTTCTTGACGGTGTTTCTTCAACTCAAAATGTCCAGCCAGTCCATTTCGTCAGGCAATGCGGAAACAGATGCCTTTTTGCACGCCCACCCAGAAGTCCTAGTGGGCCGCGACGCTCTCGACAAGGCAGAAGAGGAATTCGGAGACGACACATTCTCCATCGTCAACAAGCCACTCGGTAATGTTGTCCTAGTCCAGCACTTCAACCCAGATACGCTTGAGCGCTTATTTGCTGTCGCCCTGGTCAACGACCAAAAGGCCGAAACGTATTACAAGGAGAGTAACCAGGATGACAAGGACGAGGAAGAAGATGCCAAGAGTTGTCCTGGCTGTGGGGCAGGATCCAGTCGAGTTGGGGTAGACGGTCCGGAGCGGTTTTTGTATTCACGCATGGAGACGCGTAAAGATGGATGCCCGAAGGCGCAAGTTGGTAGGATGTGGCCGGCCTAGTGGGATCATTTCGTGTAAAAGGACCAAGGTGCGCTGGTTTGTAAGGCGTTGATGTTGTTGATGGTGAGCGAAGTCGAGTTCGAGTGGTGGAGTACTATGGGTAAGGCGATCGAGGCAAGATGGAATTCAGCTTGGTGTCTCATCATCGCAAAGAGTGAGACGAGAATGGTGTATTTTATCTGAAAAGGAGAAGGGTTTGCGTTGAGTGCCAGTCATTGCAAACTCATAGTATGTGGCTCAGAGAGTTCGAGGTCCAGCAGTAAATGTGAGGTGCGACAGAAGGGTAATAAATTGCGCGTTGTCTTAAAGAACATTGTGACTCTTTTAAGCCAACTCATCACTGATGCACTTTGCAATCCTTTAATCTCTAGCAGAAGGAGAAGCTGTTTTGGCGTTCTAGGGGTTACGATACTTGGACGCCATGAACTAAGGTCGGTACCATCGAGCCTGTCCCTTAGGCTGCAAAGATCTTTTTAATCACTTTTCGAATGTTTATACATGACATCTTCCCTTGAACAATTGGGGCATACATACCAATGGGTAAGGAGGAGCGACTTTCCAGCGCCACGTTGCAATAGAGGCTAGCATTCCTCGATAGCCGCGCGGGTCGGATCTCATTACACATTTCTCCGACGTCGTGGGAATAAGACTGCCCGAATACGCATCAGGATATTCTATTACCCCTGAATATCGTCAGATACATCTGACCCTGTAGGATCCAAACTTGGCGGACCCATTGTTTACCTACTCAATCTAGTTTCTGTATGTTTGTTTTGGCCGGCTGTCAGCGTTCGTGTAAGCACTAAGCGACATGTTCGCCTACAATACTCCGCTTTTGTCGGACAGATTCGCAGACCTGCCCGCCCCTTGTTGCACCGATTCTGAACCCCAATCGAAATAGCTATTCTTCTCAAAGGAATGCTACGCTGACGAATCTCCTCGCATGGTTCGCGCTAGCAACACATGGGCAAGATGGGGGTCATGCTGACATGCGAATGCCGCTTAAACAGGAAGCTCACAAAGCTCATGCAGCGATATTTAAGCACTCTCAATTCCCGGAATGAGGATGTGTTGGGATGATATTTATCTCTGTAGAGCGAACCCGGCGCCTGGATTGACTGTAAGAATAATCGGCGAAGAACTGATATCTTGAACTCGAAAGCGGTCTGACCATGAGATTCCTGACCATCACAACTTGCATCTCCGCTGTCGCAGCCGCTCAATGGGGACAGAGCTGCGTGAAGGAGAAGCTTGACGCTGCGACCGAGATTCTCTCGGCTAGTTGCAACATTGGCGACGGCAAGGGCACATTTGCCGATACTTCGTTGGACTTGAATGAGTGCCTCAAGTTTACCGATGACAAGATCTATGTAAGTACAACTCTACTTCACGATGCACATGTTGATATTGAAGAGGTTGTATTGCTAATTCGGAGCAATCAGTATGGCTTGAACGGCAACTTTGGCAAGTCTTGCAACAACTGTCACATCTACCGCACTCAGAACCCCATCTGGCTCGGCGATCACCTTGCGTGGATGAACTGCACCTGCGATGGGGTATCTGGGGAAGTTGTGGCCGGTATTGGTGAGTTCACTTCTGCTTGTCATGCATTGAGTACTAAGAGTTGGATTGCTCCGCCGCAAGGACTTCTTGACTAACTTGCTCTTGCACCCGCAAACAGATGACATGCCCATATTGAACAAATTCGGTAAGCTTCAATGCAGTTATTAGTCTCTGCAGTAATGTCAATGTCTTCTCGTGTATTTTGCCTACCTCCGTTGTGGCACATACTTTTATATATATCGTATAACTTCGTACACTGTAGCCTTACTTACCGTCGTGTAGATCTCACCTTCTCTCTATGTCACCGAGTCTCAAGCGCAAATAGTTATCTAGCATGTCCTTGTCCGCACTCTTCTCTACAAGCTTCGCAAATTGACCCTTGCGCTGGAAAAGCTCCGTCGGATGACCACTTTCGACCACAGCGCCATCTTCAAGAACCACAACTTTGTCAAAATCCACAATCGTAGAAAGACGATGAGCAACGACAAGTATAGTGCAGCCAGGGAAACTGTCCCTGATGACGCTTTGCAATACTTTGTCCGTTTCCATGTCTATGGCGCTAGTTGCTTCGTCAAGAATTAGGACTCGCGGTTGACACAACATTGCTCGAGCGAGGCAAACCAGTTGCCTCTGTCCTTGAGAGATGTTGGAACCGCCCGTTGCAATGGTCATGTCCAGAGGAAGGGACGTTCGAAGTTTCTCTAGTGCGTGAGCAATTTTACTGTCGGAAAGCGTTCCGAAGACATCAATGTTACTTCTCAGAGTTCCGCTGACATCTGCTAGTGATAGCGTAGATATGTCAATGCCGTCAATGACAATTTTGCCCCTCCTTGCCTCTAGAACTCTGAACAGAGCGAGCATGAGTGATGATTTGCCTGCTCCTGTTCGGCCGACGATGCCGATACGATCGCCGGCAGCTGCAGATATGCTGATGTTCTTGAGAACATTTTGTAAGCCGGCGTATCCAGCTGAAAGATGCTGAATTTCGATCTTGCCTGTTTTTGGCCAATCACTTGGAGCTTTTGCCCCTCTCACTGACTCTGAAGGCAAGTCATTGTACTCTCCGATCCGATCTGCTGCGCCGATATCGTTTTGCACCACGACAGTCTTTCGTATAAGAGAACTCATCGATCCAGAGAACTGCCGAGCAATTGTTAAAGCAAAACCAGCTAGGCCAGCATCTATGCGTCCTGAGAGGGCCGCAAATGCAATCATGCTTTGGAAGACGGCCCCCAAAAAGCCGTTGCGGGTTCTCTATCCATCGTGAACAGATACAGTTGTGCCACGCCGCTCTACAGGATTTATCGATCAGCGTATCCATTTTCTCGACATATTCTGACACCCTTCCATATGATCTGATGACACGAAGTCCGTTTGGCGCTAAAGTAGAATGAAGATGGCTGTATATAGGTGACAAAGTGGTCGAATTGAGCCGTTGAAGTTGCTGCGAGATCGGCATGGAGTGCTGAGATAATTTCCAGTACGCGACAAGTAAACACAATGAACAAGCACTAGTGAAAGGCGATATGAATGCCCTAAGTACGTCAGTCGAGCCGGCTACCCAGGGTCTTTGACTTGTACCATCGCACTTACCCAGTTGCCATGATAAACGCAACTTTCGCACCGAATTCTATCTCGGCACTCAGGTCGCCAGGCAGTCTGGTATCCACAACATGTAGGTCCGAAGTGAATCGCTTTATAATTTCGCCTCGAGGTAAGGTCTCAATGAGTTCCAGAGGAGCTCGTAATAGCGCTTGGACCATTGTCTTGAACATGGTCTGAGACGCTTTGTATCCAACGACATATACGGCCAAACACTTACAGCCGAGTATCAGAGCGCTCACGGTTGAAATGGCAATGTAAATGCCGACGTAGTACGCCGATGCTCCGGGAGCCGGCGCCGGCGCCGGATTGTTCGCTGAAGCCGTATTGTTCCGCGTATCCGGCAGGGAAATATGGTCCGTCCAATGCTTCAACCACCAATCACTGCTGACTATAGCAGCTTGGGCTCCTAGTATTATAACGGTAGCATACATCCAGACAAGCGTTCCCCCCGATTTGATATACTTAATGAGACCCAACAAAGTGGTTGTCGGCCGTGAAGCATGTTCGTCTTCGGCCGATTGTTTACTTTGAATAACATCTTCCTTCGACATTGTTTCGTTTCTGGTCGGTTCAACCGTCTCGACAGCCTCATTGTCATCCACAGCTCGAGGTTCAGTCTCTCTTTTCTCACTGATACTCTGTTTTGCCACTCTCACTAGTCGGCCTCTGGATAAATGCACCAGGTAGCTAGCAAACGGCTGGCACAAGTCGGCATGATGGGTGGCTAGAATCCGAGTCCGCCCATACGCAAGTTCTCCTGTTAGAGCGAGCTCTATAATAGTTTGTCGAACTTCAGCATCTACGGCGGAGAGAACGTCCGCCATAACAATAGTTTTGGCGTCCGAATACAATGCCCTAACTAGGCAAACCCGCCAGCGTTGTCCACCACTCAAGGCGGCGCCCTTAGGACCTACATCAGTCCTATCACCATTGGGTAGATGTTCTATATCCCTTTCGAGAGCGCAGGCGTTGAGAACTTTAGAATATCTGACGGGATGATAGGCTGAGCCAAACAATATGTTGTCTCTCAAAGATGCTCGCTCCAGCCACACCAGCTGTGGGACATCGGCTATTATTGTCAACGGTGATGACGATGCTGGCGAGCCCGGATCCCGTGGAGAACAAATAGTTCCAGAAAGTACAGATGCCTTTCCTAAGATAGCAGACATCAGCAGATTCTTGCCCGATCCAGTACCGCCGGTTATGACTGACAATTGGCCCCTTGGGAAGTTGATATTGAGCCCATCCATTCGGAAGCTCTGTCGGCCGGGATATCCTGGCGCATTCGACGGCCATGATATCTCTGCCTCTTCGATAGATACATGGTGCGACGACACGGTATTAATCTTCTGTTCTGGCAGGCTCAAAAAAGCTTCGAGTCGCTGGCAACTAGCCCAGCTCTCCAGTAGATATGTCCAGGTCAGAGGCAGAATTGAAAGATCGCTATGAACTTTCTCAAGCAAGCCAATGGAAGTAAAGGCAACTGACGCGGTGAGACTACCAGTGCGAAGAGCGTACAGGGAAATGGGTAGGACGCCGAGCAATAAAGGACTCATATTTGCCACAATGACCAGTAAACACATTGCCTTTGAACCTCGCCATATTTCGTTCATTTCCTCCTGTCGGACGTCCAATATTCTCTTCTGCCAATGTGGCTCGATTGCGCCGAGTTTGATGTGTCGGATGACTTGTAGCCCTTCAGAGAGTAAGTTGGCTCTGCTGTCGCGGTATCTCATCAAGCCAAAGTAATGTTTGGAGTAGGTCGAAGATAACCTGGAACTAATCATCATGCTTGCGGCCGTGCATATCATGCCGATTATTAGTCTTTGCCATCCTATAAGCCGCGCGACAGTCATTGTCGTAAGAAACAACTTCACTGCTGACTGTGGCAGTTGCACGTTTTGACCGCAGAGCGATGATAGTTTCCCCCTGGGAAGAAGAATCAGCGGGAGTTACTGTACTGGCGAACAAGGTCATGATCTTACGTATCCAATTGCAGATGGTTATCAATAGACTTTGGTGTGCTGGACTGGCTGTCGTCAGTAGATCCGGCACCACTCTCCTTCTCGGCCTGCGTATCAGAAATATTCGGTAGTCTCAGTGTTTTTCGGTACACAAGAGAAGTCAAAACAGCTTGCATAGGAATTTTGAATTGAGTCATGGTGTACCACTGCAAGAGTTCACTCGTCCAGGCGTCGATCACCAAAGTGAAACCAAACAGAACTACATCTGCAAAAACACTGTCGGCTTGAACCTTCGTCTCCAACAGCTCCAAGATTCGAAATAGAGCATATTGAGGTGATAGCTGTGCAGTTGCTTTGAGAACAGCAAGACACCATTGCTTGATCAGCTTTTGGTAGTAAACTTGCATCAGCCATGTCCACAGTCTAACTTTCGGATCATACTCCGGGATGTCTCGCATGAGATGACCTGTGCGAGTAGTGAATTCAAGTAATGGTAGGTCATCTATGCATAGTCTGAATGGCTCGCTCCTACAATAAGAATCGCTGTCCCACGCAAAGGTGATTAAGTCAATGATGTTTGCTGTTGAGACTCTCCCGGCCGGCCTGCCGTTGACAGCCACATCCGGGTGTTGCGGGTGAAGCGAAAAGCCGATCAACTGTAAAGCGTACCCAGCAAGACAGCGAAGCGCTACGTTCTTTTCAGACTGGCTCAGATACGCCATCTGTGCTGCAAGGTGTGTCCCAGCTAATGCCATACTAGACAAAAGTCCGTACAAAGCATAACGAAAAGAGACGCTATAATGCAAAGAGTCTATTGTTTTGGCACTGTAGTATATGCAGATGTAGATATTAATCAACTGCGTGAAAGGTCAGACATGACAATCAGAACGCACAATATCGACGTGTCCTTCTGTGAAAGGGAACGACTTACTCGAGGTATGGCGTTAAGTGAGCCATGGTGCTGCGTGACGAACCGAGGAGACGACCATACAAGAAAAGCAGTCCCAGTACACACAAGTACAAACGAGAGCCTCGTTGAAACACGATATTTCGTTCTGCTTGCTTGCGTTATCTCACCAGAAACGTTGGGGGACAATCTTCCATTCGAAGGCTGTTGACGTGAGACCAACCTCGCCAAGACATGGCACACCAAAGATGCGTGTATAGCTAGACAAATGACATCAAACCGATCTTTCGTCCATGTCGCGCTGTGCGTATCCATGACATCGATTCTGTGCTCCGTTACGAACGCTCGGTAGGTACGGATGTAGTGAGCAGGACACCTTCATTTCGCCTGTCGAAGACCAACAGATTGACAACAGCATCCGATGCATGGCGATCACGTGTGCCGAAGTGTTGGTTTGAGCAAAATCCTGAAGTTCGGACAAGTTGACAAGTCCTGGTATGCAGTGGACGTTGCATTGCAGCATTCGCTGTGGGATCCTCCACTGGACTGGTGCCAGCCTTTAATTGTCGAGCGACAGCAAAAAGTGGCAATGAAAAATTATACTTGATGCTTCACAGCTCTGCACGAGTGAAATATACCTTACCGATCAATTATAGTGCGTCTTTTTTGTATATTAGTGCAAATCATGCAGAGTAGACTTGAAGCGACACAACGTAGAGTCCCCCAACCGCACTCGACCCACACTGATAGCTTCCAGAACCTCCACAGCGACAACCCATCTTTCACCCGTCACCACCATCGCGATCTCGTCGAAACTCTCCATTGCGCAGCAACCCAATCCCAACGCCACAACTCAACACTAATACTCGCGCCATACTGTCCACAGATCACAGATATGTCCTCAATAGGGCCCCAGCTACCTCCCGAGCTCACAAAGCGCAAGCGCACTCCCGACCAAGACTCCCATGCGCCATCACCACCACCCAAGCAAGCTCGTCGCGAAGCAACAATCACCAACAACGACGACGAAATTAACCTCTCCGACTCCGACTCCGACTCAGACATAGGCCCCGCCGCTCCTTCCACAACCAACATAGGACCGACCATCCCCACCTCTAAACAAAATACAGACGAAATCGACCTCGACTCAGACTCGGACTCGGACACCGGCCCAGCACCTCCCCAACCACAACAACCACAAAACCAAGATCCCTCCTCGTCAGACTCAGAAGACGACTACGGTCCTTCCCTCCCCTCCTCATCAACGGCCCGTCCAACAATCAGCCCAACCCTCCCATCCGCAGAACCAACCCCCCAGCGCGACACCTGGATGCTCGCCCCTCCCCCCTCAACAGCCTACTCAGAGCGCGCCCGCAAATTCGCATCCAAAGCGAAACCCGAGTCCTCAAACTCAACAATATGGACAGAAACACCAGAGGAGAAACTCCAGCGCCAAAAGGACGCATTGCTAGGCCGCTCCGCCGCGACAACCGATTCCTCTACAAAGGACAAGCTCCAGGAGGAAAGGGATCGGCGCATAGCGCAGTCCATCGAGGCGACGAGAGGGAAGAGTCTGTACGATGAACATAGCGAGAGGAGGAAAGAGTCAAAAGAAAAGGTCGAGGAGGAAGATGATCCAAGTAAGAGGGCGTTTGATCGAGAGAAGGACATGGCTATTGGGGGGAAGATTGGGGGGAAGGCGAGGAGCGAGTTGATTAGCAAGAGTACGAACTTTGGGGGCAGGTTTCAGAAGGGGTCGTTTTTGTGAGGTGGTTTGGTGAAGATGAGGTGAGAGGATTTGAATGATTGTATGAGGATTGTAAAGTGCCGTAGCCACTGTGATGGGTAGATTGCTGGATTTTGCATGGACTGACACCAGATGGTGTTATGGTAATCAAATGGGATGCATAATGGACAGCACAAATGGACTGTGTCATCACAATGGGCCAGCAACGCAGTCATCACATCGAGCAGAACCATTATCGTACCCATCCAAATGTCTTACTAGCTATGACCGAAATACAACCAGCTAATGCCATATAAAAAACCGACCAAAACTCCGCCGCTGCAGTAAGAACAAACGAGAAAAATGGCAAATGGCTTCCGGGAAATAAATATCCGTCTTTCATGAACAAAATGATTCGACCGCCCCTAGCAATGACCTTTCTTGCGGAAATGGATACAGCTCCCCGTCATGGGGACTCAATGGGCGAAAGCTTTTGGCTGACGCCCGAAAATGAGTAAAATGAATCGTGAAGCCTAGTGGCGAGTGTCAACACCCATGCGGAGTAGAGTAGGAAAAGCCGTATATCTCGAGATGACTTGAGAGCAGTCTCGAATCGCAGGAGATTGAGACACGGATGCATGATGTATGTAACAACGCCAGGCCGTATACTGCCTGCCACGGGAGATGGCGATATGTACGTCGCGGAGTGGTAGAAAGCCCTCTGTGAAGGCTGATGAATTTGTGCTCTGCTGGTCCGACTTCACCCATCAACGCCCCGGTCGTCAAGTGGTACGCATGTTAGACTCCAGCTGTGACGGTGTGACGTTCTCGGCTGTAGCGGATGTCGTGGTAGCTTGGTTATTCCGGCGTCCAAAGCGGAGGGCAGAGCGAACGGACGAAAGCATGCCGCCGTTGTTGGCTGGCTCTGCCGAGGTCGTGGGAGTTCTGCGGGCTTCCGACTGACCCATTTGCTGCTGGATTCGATTTGATCGTGCCCGTGACCTGCCGTTGCGACTACTGCGAGTGTTGGATTGAATATCTCTCGATGACCCTGTGTTTGAACGGAACCATGCAGATCGAACGCCTGCTGGAAGGTTGAGGCGGGAGTTGTTGCGAGGGTCCAGATTGGTGTTGTTGTTTGCGTTGGCATCGCCCTCTTGGTTCGGGCGAGGCTTTGGCGTATAGTAGTCGGCCTTGCAGAGAGGACAGTAAGCACGCCTGCTGGTCAGCCAAGGATCAACACATACGGTGTGGAAAGCATGACCGCAAGTCAGGCCGCGCACATCGTCATCTTCCAACGTATCGATGCAAATCGCGCAAGAATCACCTGGTGCGGCAAGACACTCTGGCGGGAGAGCGGCATCAATGTGCTCGTCATCCTCCTCATCTTCAGTCGAAGTTCTGTGCAGGGCAGGTCGGTCTTCATGAATTGCAGATGTCTGCCCAGTCTGTTCGGTGGGTTGTGATCCAGTCTTGACCTTCTCATCGTCCTTGTTAGATTCAGCGGCGCCAGTCTTGGAAACATCAGCGGGGTGAGCGTCGGTGGACAAGCGACTTTTGACGATGGCGATTTCGGGTAGGATGCCGTCGGCTTCACGGATACTGTTTGCTCTGCTCGGTGGGACGGAAACACCTCCAGCGGTCGGTAACCCTTCCCTGGCACGCTCCGACACCCAGGCCTTGTACTTTTTCATGGGGAACTTTTCGTTCACTTCGTCCATGGTCATGAGCTTCTTCTCGCGACGTCTTCGTGGTCGGTGAACGGTCTCCAGGGTGATTGGCTCGCCATCTTCGTTGGTCATTCTGGCTCTGTTACGAGTGTTGTATCGGAAGCAGTACTTGACACCGACGATGATCCTACAGTCGTCTTAGTATTCCGGACTGGACTCAAAAGAGGAAAAAATAAAAAAGCATGTTCCAGCCGAGCGAACAGCTCAGCCTGAAGGTGGCAATCTGGGCGGCTCCTTACCATAGATTCGTGAAAACAACACCAAAGCCGAGTGCGACAAAGAACAACAACGGAGAGCTGGAACCACTATTGTTATTGTTGTCATTGTTCTTGTTCGAAGTAGTCGGTTGGGGACTGCTGGTTGGGGTTCCAGAAGGGTTCTGTGTTGATGTAGGCGAGTCTGAGGCCTGCCGGGCGATGAGCAGGGCAGCCTCGCCCAGCATTTGATGAACAACGCCCATGATATCGATTGGTCGAGCGTTGCTGAGAGTTCCGGCTCGATCTTCTGCGAGGTTGGACGAAGTCTAGTTCGGCATGGAGAACCGTGTTCAACGTCGATGTTCGCACCAAGAAATGCTCCTTGCGAACACACAAGTTGGCTCGATCGTCGAACACCACCGGTGGTGTAAAGAAGGTGTGCGAAGGTTGACGTCGCCTGCACAACGGGCGGAAAGACGCTTCCCGGAGACGAGGCACTGCAATTCAATCGCAACGGCCGACGCAGGGAGCGAGTGAGCGATTAAATCAATTCGGGACGACGGCGACAGTCGACTCGACTTATTATATTGCCCGGTAGAACAAATGCCGCGACAGCGAGGGATGCGGCGTTTGATGAGAGAGGCGGGCGGATTGGGGGGATGACAAAGAGAATGGAAAGATGAGGCCCAGCGACGGGATAGAGAGACGAGAGTGAGAATTGCGGAGTGCAGGAGGAGTGGGTAAAGAGAGGGAGGCGAAGCAGACGCCGACACGCAGAGCCAGCAGAGGCATTGTGCGAGGATTCGGCCACTCGAGCCACCGGGACCCAGACACTTGTGGCAGCCCGGGCACGCCAGACCAGATTGGACCAGCCCAGTCCAGACAGTATTTGAGATGTGAGACGCACCGGGGCCGCCAAGGGCCAGCCGCTAGTGCCGTTGGTAGCGGTGGGTAGGTACAAAGTTGCGAGAGGGCGGCATGGGCTGGCCGGGGTGGGCAGCGGGACATGGGGGGGCCACAGAGAGCGAGGGAGGGATGCGATGCGCCGGGGCACGAGTCTGGTCTGGTGCGAGCAGCAGCAGCGAGTGGCAGTGGCAGTGGCACCATGGTTGGTTGGCTGACTGGCTGGCTGCTCAGCATGCACTGCACAGTACATACAGGGGGTGCGAGCCCAGACATCATGAACATGGACGGCCGGCTCGACTGGGGCTGCGTCAAGTGTGGGCGCCGGGACTGACACTCGAGACCCACCCGGAGCCAGTCCAGTCAGTCCAACCCAGGCAGAGCTTGGCCAGCACTGTGAGCACACTGTGGCGCCGTCTGCTCTGGCCTGGCGTGCTGAGAGGCGCTGCGCTGGTTCAAGCCGCGGGTGTCAGCGTCAGCGTCAGCATCAGATAACAGGAATAGGTCGAGATACTTGGACACTGGCAAGCTTCACGCTTGAGTTGCAAGTCTCTTTTCCCGCGTAGGTATCGTATTCAGCCAAAAAACTCGCTCCGCAGGCATCGCCGCCAGAAAGTATTATTATCATCAGCCGGAATTACGGGCACTCGCCATCACGGCCGTCCGTATTTCCGTGCTACGTCCAAAACAATTCTGTGGTCCTCATCTTTTTGCCAGTTGACGTATGATGCCACAGGTACCCAGGTAGGTTTTGATTAAGTATTCGGTCGGTCCAGTGACGCCAGATTATAGCAAACAGAGCCACCAAACAAACCCCAGGTACGGAAGCATCGGCATCGACAGGCAACGCAGCATTCAAGCCCGACTTAGCCGGTCTTGACATCGGCGCTGGTCCAGCATGTTTTTCGAAAACACAAATCAATCCTTCTCTCAAAAATATCAATCATCCCCAGGGTTCGAGCCGTGACGAATCCCGTGCCGATCTGACGTCCCCAGATAATCTATCTACTTCTGGGCTGATGCAATCTTGTTCCAGTTGACTGGCGTCAAATCCCCAGGAAGCTTCATTCACGCGCTGCGGTCAGCAGAGGCAAAAAAATTCCAATTCATTCGCATCCGATACAGGGACGCATATTGATGCATGCAATCCCCTCAATTTCATACTGATCTACAATGATTTGTACGTCTTCGCCATCACAGAACATCTACACATAATATGTGAGGGACAGGATTCCGAGCTAGTTTCTGCACCCATGACTCGAAGAAGGGCCTTATAAAGAGGGGCGGCTCGTTAGAACAAAACAGCACGCAGCACAAAGAACGCAAGCATGCATGATGCCACAGCGTTGCCGCGGGCCGCGAAATGGATCGGCCATCATGTAACTGAATTGTTGCAGTGCATTCGTCTCGCGAGCAGTCTGCAATAATAATTCCGGCCAGCAAATCTGGGGTTTTTGGCGTGCCATCGCACAGCCATCTGCAAGTTGAACTTGCAGGCAGTCTTGCCCCGTGCCTTCCCAAACAGGCAATCTCTCGCCAAGCTTTTGGCCTGTCCGCCCCAGATTCCAGCCTGGTCCAAATCGTACCATTGATCTCGGACGCTACCTCTGTTGTCATGGGTCCACGCCGTTTCCTTTCCAACACTCAAAGTGCGCTGCACTGGCTTTTTTTTTTTTTCTCGCTGGGTCATTCAATCAATCCTTTGCTCTGGGTCTGGGCAGCCGGGACTTCCGCTCTCCGGCGTAGCCGCGTGCCCCATTGACGTTTGCTCCAGTGCAAAGCTTGGTGTGATGGCAATCGTCATAGATGATGGTCTCTTGCAAAATTCCCAAAGTTCACATCCTCACATCCAGCGTAGAGGCAATGACCCTCGCGGAGTTCTGCTCAACAACCGGCTCTACGGAGTGACTGAGCGAGATCGAAATGGCAACAACGTGGTACAAACCATGCTCGCTTTGGCTGCGAACCGTGTGCACGACGGCAAACGCCTCGTTCCGGGTCAGCGGGCACGCCGGGGCTGGACCGGACTGATGGTTAAAGCTAAAGACGACCAACCGACTCAGTGGCTTGGCTTGGTCCTTGCAGCCAATATTCTCGCCTCGCCTTGCGCGAAGCACGAGCAAGCAGCGTGGTACTGAGTGAGACCTTGTCCGTCTACGCCTGTCTTGAGCCTATTCTTCGACAAATTCTGAACCATGCGAGCGACACTTTGCTAGCATGACATTCCAGCTGTGCAACACTGTACACTGCGCTCTCGGCCTTTTTCTGGATTACGTCTCAGGTGTTTCTTTGTGCTGTCGAGTCTCTCCCGCCCACACCTTTTGCCGGTGGCCTAGACATGTCGTAAGTCAGCTTCACGATGGCGCTACGACGAGATCAGCCACGATGTCAACCCCAGCTTTCGCTTGGTTATTCCCGCTTCTAAATGCAGGCACCACGAAATAGCAACAGGCTGCATCGCGAGACAGAAATGAGATCTCACTCAGATAACTAGAATTTTCCGAATCGCCGGAAACGAAAGGAGAACGGATAACAAATGCCGCCGGATCAAGCTCTGTGCTCCGTGAATATCGCGCAATCCGCCCGTCCGTGGCCTGTCTCAGATTCCCCATCAGTTGTCACACTCAGTCCCCGTCTGGTCCCTCTGGGCACAGCATATCGAATTGGCGCAGAATCACTTCGGAATCTGGTTTATTGCCATCGTCGGGCTGAATGGGACAAGCAATAATGTGGGGGGCCAACTCTTGTGATGGCAAGGACAGCATTCGAGAAACAGGAAAAGAATCTCATCAAATGCAGAATATGCCCTCAGAAACCAGGTTTTACGACACCATCAGATATCCCTCTGCCAGGAACATATTTCGCCAAAACCACTCATTAGCTAGCGCACCTCTGCTTGGAAGCATAGCGCTCTCCAGAAACAAGTTTATTGGCTCGCATGGACAACCACACGCCTCTGAGACAAGAAAGACAACGGCTGTTCGCTGATGCTATTTCTTGTTTAATAGGCCAACCCGCTTCACGCCACACAGTGCATCTGGAGTGCGCCACAGACTGTCTGCTACCGTCGATTATCCCACAGATGCGCCTGAGTCCATGATCCTTCCGAATCAGAGCCCACCTGTAAATGGATTACAGCGAGACACGCTTCCAAACGCTTGCTTGGCGCCGTCAACACTGTTGTGGCTCAGGTTCTTTCATTCAGCCTTCATTGAGGCTGTGGCATGCATGCATTGGGTTGAGAGTCGCTCAGCTCCAGCATGTAAGACGTTAATGTTGTTATCAAATATTCAATGCCAAATGCTTACTTGTGACGGAGCACGGGTTTCTCCATTTTGTCCATCTTGATCATGATAGCGGCGATCCCGCTGATTTAGATTCCCGTGTCATCCCGGCAGATCAATATCGCTTATGTCGATGGCTGTTCCGCCGGCAGCAAAAAAGAAAGGCTGTCACAGACATAACTAGATTCCAATTAGACAGTAACAGGGACGGGCGATTAGTGCGACGATGCGCGACGCAATCAAGGCAGTTTGATGACATCCACGCCTCCCGGTGATCATCTGGAAGTTTGTTTGTGGCCGCAACGGCCGGTTTGTTGCTTGTGTGATGGAGACGCTATTATGCGCTCGTCATTCGATTTCGCCATTGTTGACGGAGGCTGAAGGAAGGACGCGTTCGTGGTTCCAGGCACATGGGATTTTGCCGCAACATCACGTTCCCCGGATTGAAGTTTCAACGGTGCGGTGAGTTTTGAACAGAGTATCCTCGTACCGGACGAATGGGTTCCGAATAGATTGGACGACACGGACGACATACGTAATGGACAGACACCATTTATCGCGTTCTCTTCATGTTCCGTCTGCCGAGAAGCAGCAGAACACGCAGAACCGGACCCTTCCTCGTCATCAAACACCAAGTGTATTATCCTCTGTCCCGTCCATGCCCCTCCATCAACACCAAGCGGCAGCTCTCCAGAGCAAATGCCGAAGTCACTCGGCTCTAGCGTCCCACGACAGACTCATGTTCGTCAATGATGAGCACAATTAGTTTCGCCTCCCCGCTCCCCGCACCACGCAGATCCCACCCAACTTTCGTTGCTTGAAGAAAGACACAAGCTATTCTACACAGGGCGCTAGGCTGTGCACATCCGTTTCGTAGTCCCCCGAGACAGACTTGAACCTCACAGAAACGAATTGATTCCTCATCGTTCTGCCCAGCCGATTGTTGTCGATATTCTTGGCACGACCCTTGGCGTTGCCCGCTGACGCCACATGAGGGAAAAGTGAAGGGCAATCAAGGGTGCGCTTCATGCCACGAGGCGACTGCCTCAGCCACGGATAAAACGTACGACTTTTGTTGCCCGCTTGAGGCACGCCGGCGGACGTGATGTCTCCGGTCCGAGGGGGGAGGCTCCGGTTGCCGAAGATGGAGATGTTGATCACGAGCCTTGAATGATCTTTGGCTTTGGGCGTGTTTGTCTACAGCGGGTCGGCAGGGTTTGGTTGCGCTAACGTACTGTACTACTGGGTAAGTGTAGGTATTCGAATATACTACTCTGTATTTTGATACACAAGTTTATATATCTTTATATACCAGCATATTCTCTGATAACAGTGTATACACTTGTATGTTCAGATATGATTCTAACCTGTATCGATAGCTTTGATAAAGATATCCTGTTAGTCAAGTAATTTCCACCACCTACTCTACTTCGACTCAGTTGAACACTTTGGAGAGTAGCTGTCGACAGATTGAACCTCGCTGCACCTATTTCAAGCTTAAGCTGGGCTTGTTCTCGTTTCCTTCCACTTATAAGCTGTAGATTGAATGAGAATGGGCTGCAGACATTCGACATTGATGATAGCCGTGGGACTCAAACGCGGCGCTTTCATGTTGCAATGGAAAGTAGCACTCTAAAAAAGCATAAGGCTCCGGTTCGTTGAGGCAGCATAGGTTGGAAAAAGGCTGTCTCAGCACCCGTGTACTGTTAATTCAACACTCAGTAGGCTTTTGCAGACTACTCATTGCTTTGGCAGTAGATACAAGCCAGATGAGTCCGGATCGGATATTGTCCATGTGGCATACGGATACAGACCACTCAGTGACCATGGACAATATCCGATCCGGACTCACAAACTGTAAACTGTAATATGAGTGACATATCACGACTTGTATGATTCGATGGCAATATGACTCGACTTATCGTTTCAAAATGTGGCGAGTAGCTTAACTTGCTAGGTTAAGAGGCAACCTTGATGCCATGCTCATCGTCTATCAACGATTTGATGCGCGATGCAGCCGAGTACACAGAGTTCCGCATATCGTCACCACTCGTAAAGATGATATAGCTTTCCTTAATATAAATCTTATCCATCGCTGGGCCTATTGCGCCCCTGCAGCCGGGCCGGTGTTTTTGATCACCGAGTCTAGCTTCATACATGTAATCCGGCGATGGCGCTTAGGCGCACGCTCCCGAAACCTCTGTAACTTGTACGGGGCTACTTCTTAGTACAGTCTATCCAGTCAAAAGTATAGTAAACACCATCGCTTATTGCCTGACCATCAGCGGCAAGGGCTCAGGGAGCGCTTGTTTGCGTCTGTTAATATGCCACGTTGAAATGAAGCTCTCAATTTGGTGGGTGCATTGCTCCCATCTGCCTTCATACTCGTAAGATTGCCAGCTGCGATAAATGTTTGATTGGCTTATATTAAAATTAGTGACTAGTAGTGTTATTGGTCCCGAAATATAAAAACTTGTAATAGCTCTCATATCTTTTTATGTAAACAGCAGAGACGACAGCCAGTCCACTGGGATATCGCGGGCAATGGCCCTCGTCTAGATAAGAAACCCATCTCTGTCTGCCTCAGCATTGAGCTATCGCGGAATTCAGCGCGACACTACAACCAACAGCCCGTAATCCGCACGGGGGACCTGGTATGCAGGCATCTTAAAGACCACGAAAAATTACCTCAGACTGCTGATTTATGTCCGTTGTTGCCCTTGTTGATGCATGTTGGTCGGTCGCTGGTTGCTTATGGTTGCCTGCCGAGCCGTTCTGCATACCAGACCTACGTATAACACGACACAAAGAGAAAAAAAAGGATTTTTCTGGAAGCCAGCCTATTGTGGTGAACGGATACGTGGATAAATGTCTTAATTCAGTGGAAATCATCACTTGAGCTTCTTTTGAACATTTTTTAAATACAAAAATTTGGGTTTCTCTTCCATTGTTCTCGACTGGCTCTGAGTTTGCGTTACGTCAAACAGCGACGGTTAGAGGTTCGTGGCTCCAATGTGGTACTACCTGTAACAATAAAGCAAGAAACAACAGATCCTGTCTGGACATTGCCTCCTGGATTAATTCTTTGCATTATGCGAAGAGCATACGATAGCGTGCAAGAGTCCATAGAGAATTCAAAGTTATCCGTATAACCCTCAAGTCGAACTCATCCGGTTACCAGTTCTAGAGTTGCCAGCACATGGTAACCCGTCTTTAAGCCATGCAGGGCCTTGAAAAACGCAGCTGCAGTAGACATATGCTAAGATTTTAGTTGCTAAGCGGCTATAGAAGCATCGGCACTCTCAGCAGGTCACGAAATGATTCGAGATGTCTGAGATTATGGCAGCAGCTTGGGTCAGCAGCCGTGTCGAAGCGTCAGTCATAGATCTAGTTGCATACTGCACGGGCGGGACTGTAGATCGGCCGATAAAAAAATTCGTGGTCTTGAAGTCATGCGCATTCCCCCAAAGACCTGGAAGATTATTTGCGAAGAAATACCTCAACTCCCATGACGATAACATCATGGTCGATCACAAAGATACGAGATTGCTCCGTGAGTACTGCACGACATGTCGGCCATGCCCGAAAGCAACGAGCGACATGGTATGTCGAGAGCTTCCCTGTTTCCCGTGCCGATGGCCGTTGGTTGCCTAGAACTCTTCAATGTACATTGAAGAATCACAAGGTCTTTCCGCGCAAATACGCTCTTTGATATGTTCATAAAGCCCATCTGTGCCGTTCCCTGCTCTACGTTCATGTTACGGGACAAAGTTATAAAACATGGTCTGTCCTCGAAACCGAACGTGAACTCAGATTCTTCCCATCAGCTCTTAAGACTAGCCGTTTTGCGCTTGCAGCCACCGATCACTTACGCAATGATTCGCAACTTGACAGGTATCCCTTGGATACATGCCGAGATGAGGCCCTCAATTGCTCTGAACAGCATTGCCATGTTCATTTTGAGCAGTGGAGTGGTAGCGAGGCTTTCTTATGAGGAGGCTGAGGCTTACTGCGGCGATCAAGGCGTCATGAACATGACTAATGTTCCCGCGAATATCGACCCAGAGAGGTTCAGAACCTGCTCTGGTCATCCTCTTGGTCTTGCGGCCCAGTCTATTGAAGTCACTGAGTCCCTTGAAAAGCGAGCCTGTTGGATCGGACGCCCGGTAGGCTGCAGTCGTGGATATTGCTACAAACTGTGCGGGCAGTCAGGATCAGGCGAATGGTGTTGGACTGCCGAAGACGAGGGGTTTGGGCCCTGGTACACATGCGGAAAGATTCTGACTGCTCTGGTTCTTACGGCTGCGGTGCTGGTGGATGCAAAGCTTGTGGATGTAGCTGTTGAGATTCCATCGTCCACGCTTTCGGAAGATCCCTTATAGAATGCTACTCGGACATCCGTAGAACTTATCCAGTACCCCAGAGCACGAGATTATTTCATTCTTTGGGTCGCTGTACAAATTCTTTGAGATGACTACTTTTCCAACGTCAGCAGATAAAATTCACTCTTTTACAAGTTGACAAATATAAACAAGGATATGTACTATGCTTGCAATATAGTTGCCTAGTCCTCGTCACATGTTCTGCACGCATGACTTGTCCAACTCCTTGTTCTTTATTCGCCCAACGCATCTGTGGGGTACAATCTTCCACACTCTTACACTGTTGGCCGAGATCGAATAATAGGACATCTATGCTCACAAATCATCCAGATCAACATAGCCAGAAACCTTTGCCCTTTTGATCGAGAACAGCTACTAAATCTACTATTTTGACGCAAAACTCAGGATGAGCTGCATAGTACGTCAAGCCTCTTCCAAATTCCAAGTGACCACTTGCATTTACGTGTGTGGTTCCAGAGGCTGACCAGCAAATACCTCACAGCGCCTCCCGAGCTTCGTGAAGGACCTAAAGCAAGATGGTAAATCATTCATGCACCTCGGTATAGACGGAGTGCTACACCGAATTAACTCGGAAACCTACGAAGTAGTGGACGCAATGGCCCTTGATTCTAAGCAACTCAACGAGATTTTGGACGTTATTCCTTATCCACCAGACCAAGTAGACGCCATGCGTACGTTAGATGGCACGAACGTCACAACTCACGAAGCACTCTTTCACCCCCGGTCTGGAATTTTACCCAAAAAGCCTACTGAAGAAGAAAGAAGAGTGCGGAGAGAAATTATAAGGAAGCAGCAGGAGGCTTTTAGGCTCGCGCATGATCAGACAAAACAAGATGGAGAAGGAGAAGAGGGAAAGCACAACTAGGCATCTATGTGACAAATAGTTCTCGGAATAGATCAATCTCGTGGATCTATCGTACTCAAGGAACCAAATGCCAGTTATGCTTTTGTTTGCGAGTACGGGCCTTGAAGTCATTGGCGATTGTGTCTACTTCAGCTCGTCCTTTCTCCGTGACGGGTCAACACTCGGTCACCGCAGCTCGGGACAATGTTCGGGTTCTCTTCGTCTTGCTTCTCTGAAGCTAGCGACAACTCTTTTGTGTTGCTCATCGAGCACACTTCCTATCCTGAAAATAAACATCCAGTGTATCTCAATCACATTTGGCTCGTCCTTTCGCGCTGACGGAATTTCGACTTAGCTGGTCGTTCATTCTGAAACACTAGCCAGAGTGCTATACCGGAAGTACTATTGCAGCAGTGGACGATAGACGAGACGAGAAGTGCAAAATGCTTTCGTGGCACAGCTTGGAGAAGAGTAAAAGTTTGGAACCCTATCCTGGGTATTCGGTACTTTCGCAGCAAACAACATGGTGGCATTTAGTCTCTTGCGACAATACTCACAAATAGTATTTAGCATTGACCCCGCGCTTAATAAACTGAACATACATCTTGCAAGGCTTCTGTCAACGAATTAATTGCTTAGCAACGGCGGTCTCTGCGTTACTTTGTCGGATATTTGATGATGTAGATACTTTGCGAACAATCTCGAGACCGCTCTGTAACGTGCCTACTGCCCTCATTTCCGTCTATACTATACCGGCATTTGACAAGTCACAAAGGCGCCTCGAATCGTCTTATATAGCACGACTTTTGTGGACGTCCGTCACCCGCATTCCTTCCGGGCAGCCACCATCGCACCCGAACAGCCAACCTAGACGCCACGCCTCTATCGCATGACGATATGCTCGGGATGGTCTCGAAATAACGTTCAGCCTAGAATAGAGTTGCAGGCCCTTTGCCATTTGCGCGGGCTTATCCATCTAGGTTCACCACGAACCGTTGCGTTACACCGCTGATTTCTGGTTATCGCTCCTTCCCTTGGCAGCAAAATGCGCAAATAGAGGGCTCGAATGATTCATGCGCGCAGTCCACCGGATACTGCTTCATCCGGGACCTCATCGCACCATCTATACCAGTCTCTCCGTGTTTTTTTATGGAGCTGTTGAGCTCAGAGTGTGCTTGTTTGAGTGAGTGACCCCCAAAGTGATTGAGGCAACTGAGACGTCCCCGCGCCACGCCAAAGTATGGAGCCACCAAAAAAAGAGTCGATCAAGCAGAACAAATCCGCGCTAGTCCGCTTTTTGTCACTCCAGTCTCCATCTTCACTTTTGCACATCCATCTGCGCATTGCTACAGCGAGTCTCTGGCGTACTGCCCTCCAACCGTATACACTCGGAACTCATCAAGAGGCCCTCCGAATTACACACTTTATCTGGGCTCCTTCGCCTGCCCGTCTGCAGACCATCATGCCGCCGACGAAGCTGCCTGAATCGGGAAACCCTCTGTAAGTGGGGCTCATTTTATCCCCCGTCAAGTTGATCTGTCTCGACGACGAAGATATATGAGATGCATGTGAAAACTAATTTGTTTATTTCGCAGGATGTTCTTTGACATCACTTTAGGAGGTGAGTATCCATGTCACATCATAACTTGATGCCAATCGACGGCCAAGCGGATCTGTACCTGAGGAGTGTTGAAGCGGTTATGCGATGAGACATCTCGCAACACCAATGAGCATTCAGTGCAAGCACGATTCCAGACTCGTCCATTGTCGTATTTTGGTACTATATCTGGCATGATTTTCTTGAGTCCATACTGACAGCGACAGGCGAGCCTCTCGGCCGCATCACCTTCGAGCTCTTCCAGAACATAGTCCCCAAGACGTCCGAGAACTTTCGCCAATTCTGCACCGGCGAGTCCAAGGATGCGCAGGGCAAACCACAAGGCTACAAGGGCTCCAAATTCCACCGCATAGTACGTGCTCCCCTAGACACTCTCTACCTACCACCCTGACATGATCATGCGTCCAGATTCCAAACTTTATGTGCCAAGGTGGCGACTTCCTCAAAGGCGACGGCACAGGATCGACATGTATATGGGGACTCAAGGCCTTTGAGGATGAGAATTTCACGTTGAAGCACGATCAACCTGGATTGTTGTCCATGGCTGTAAGTTTTCTCCCTTGATTGAAATGAAAGTAGTATCAGCACAAGTCTGATCTGTAACATAGAACGCGGGCCCCAACTCCAACGGCTCTCAGTTCTTCATCACCACTGTTCCCACACCATTTCTCGACGGCAAGCACGTCGTTTTCGGCAAGGTATTCGAGGGGATGGACGTTGTGAAGAAGATGGAGGCGACAAAGACGGGTTACAGGGGGAAGGATGTGCCGAATTTGGATGTGGTGATTGCGCAGTGTGGGGAGATGTAAATGTGATTGGCGCCCTTTCTTATATGTTCATGGCCGCTTTGAATCTGGTTGATCAATATGAGTCCTCACAACTTTTCAAGAACTTCAAAATAATGGACATGGTATTCCCATGAGGAGTAGTGACCTTAGATTGGCCGTTGGCGAGTCACAGAGTTGAGAACGTGAATTGTAGGCATGTTGAATCAGTCAAGGGCCGAGAGGTTATTGAGCCTTGTATCCTGTTCGTGTCATTCTTCCATCCGCTCTGTTTTTCCTTGGCTCCATCCCATACTAAAGCCACGCAGTCAAGTCTTATACAGACGATGTACAAAATGGTACCGTCGAGCTGCGGTTGAAACGGGTGATACACGGTGCGAGGCAAACAGTCTTGAAGCCGATTACACATGATGGTACGCAGGGCTTGCACATTGTTCCCCTCATCGCTTCTATTGTAATTTGAGTGCCTTTATTCAACACTAACCACCAGTCATTTTAACAGGATGCACTGGCTTCTCACGACAAACGTCGGTCGCTGTTCGGTCGACATCTGTTGTACAGAGCAAACAAATACGCCGGAAAAGGCGAGTACATCCCGCTTGTCATAGCCAAGTCACCTTCATCATGCTGAATCTCCTTCCATTCAGCCCTCAAATAGCGATAGTCGAACACGCATACTACTACTACTACTACTACTACTACTACTTCAACGTCATCACTGTTCGTGTTGAGCTCATATTTGTTATACATTCACAATCGTAAACGCAAGTAACACCCACAACCACATTTGCAATCATATCAAGCATCCAAACAATTTCAGTATATCATCAATCAATTCGTTCCTATTTTCCACTCCATGTCCAGACCAGCAGACACAGAGACTCTAATCGTCGCGCATGCCTGAGATGGTATATGTAAAAACTCAAAAACTGCCAAAAATATGTACTTGTGAAAAGATCGAATGTACCAAACATGTCACTCTCTTCGACCATCCTGTACCGCGCCAAATACCGCGAAACACTTCTATGCGATCAGAGACGATGAACCATCGAGCGTCGAGCCATACGGCGCTTGAAGCGCGTCACTGTCACCGCTCCTCGACTGATGGGAGCTCCTCCCTTTGGATTTGGTGGTGCCCCAGAAGGCTTGCTTGGGGGGCCGCTGTAGTCACCTTTGTTTCTCTCTTGTCATAGGCCTGACTCGGCGGAGGAATATGCGTTGTCACCGTGACGGTCGTCTCGCTCTGGGGAGCTTGTGTCGCAGTCGGACCGCCTGGGTTCACCGTACGGAACACAGTCTTCATGATCGTTGTAGGAGGCACCGTGACTGTCTGAGTGACCGTCGTGGCACCGCCGCCAGCAACGGATGTTGGCGCAGGGGGAGGCGGTGGCGGTTGAGAGGCAGGGCCACTCGAAGCGGCGGGAGCGCCAGTCGGAGGAAGAGACTTGTTGGGAGGAGCAGACCCTGATGCGCCGCCAGCGCCGCCTCCGACATCACCAACGTTGACCTGGAAGTTGTTGTTCATCTGGTCCTTGATGGCCTTGGAGTAGATGTTCTGCTTATCAACCCAACTATTCTCCTTGTTGTTCTTGGTCGCGAAGCCCCCAGGCCCAGCGTCCACAATCTTGATGTCAATAACACTCGAGTAGCTTTCGTTTCTGGCAATCATGTCCATTGTCCAGCCGTTCTGGATGGGATCGCCTCGCATGAAGGAGCCGGCCCATGGAAAACTCCCATCCTTGGTCTTGTCCATGTTGATCTTGGCGGCGTTCAAGTCTGGCCAGTCCCAGTACCAATAGATCGTGTAGACGCTACCGGGCTTTAAATTATCAGGAAGCTTGATGTCCGATTGGCAAGGCAGCTCCTGCGTGCTCTTAGCTCCATCCCCTCCGAGCTTGTTTGCTCGCTCCTTGGTGATCTCAGCTGGATTAGGCTGGAAGCACTGTCCATCATCGTAATTTTTAGTTCCGAGAAGGATACCCCTCTTGTCGCCACCCGCGCCGTCCTTATTCCATTTCAGGTGCACGTCAAAGAGCTTTTCTTTTGGTTTGGGCTCGGAGGTGCCGTAGAAAAAAATTGTTCCGCGATTGTGAGGCTTTTTCGGCTGATTTTGAGGCAAACTGACGTGGCCGTTCTCCAAATGGATGATGGCAACATGTTCACCTGGTGAAGCCTGGAGCATGGGTTGCTTGGGGTTCGCTTCGTAAGGGAACTTGTTCAAGATCTCTTCGCCAGAGTAAGCCGACTGTCCTTTGACAGGAAGGATGTTCTGAGGAATTTGATCGTTGAACCCAGGCTGATCACGAGGGACGTATCCACGAGGAAATCCCTTTTCACCAACCAAGGTCCCGTTGTTCGCGATTCGAAGAGCGTACTCGATCCAAGAGTGCGCAGAGACAGAACAAGTAAGAGCTAAGGTGGAAACAAGGCGATACATGTTGATTCGGGGGATTGGTTTCCGCATCGTGATGTCGTGGTGGGCTGTATCCTGGAAAGTAGCTTCGTGAAATCGGCGCGTGCCAGAGGAGGCGTTTCTAATATGCAAGTTTTTTCCCGTGTGAACCAAAAACCGTTGTATGCAGAAAGAAGTCGTGTTTCTTATTGTTTTCTCTCCAGGAGAAAAACCGAGAAGAGGACTGAGGGAAAGCCAAAATTGGGCTGTAACAAAAAAAAAAAAAAAAAAAAAAAAAAAAAAAAAAGCAATGATTGCGACGCAAAGTGAGCAGCCAGAGGTTATCACAATTTGCTGGTAAAGGAGTGTATTTTGTTGTGGTGTGGTGTTGGGTTTGTGAGAGTTTTGCCGAAAGTTTAGTTGTTATTGTAAAGCCTTGAAATAACCTTGAAAATTCTCCTAAGAATTGAAGAAGAGCTGAACAGCTGTCAACAGGTGCGTGGTGGATGTGTTCGGTCATGAACAGTTGGCAGATCCACCAGCCAGCTGGAGGTCGCCAGTTGTTTGTGAAGGTGAATAGGCAGATGCGGCAGTGGATGTCTTTGTTTGTCTCTTTTCAATTGACCACGCCGTCAATTCAGTCTCAAGTTGTGATTATAAGAAAGAGATGATGAGAACAACGACTTCCCCAGCAGGGGGGAGTGAACCGCGCCTTGATGGCGTCAGGTATCAGGAGACAAAGCCAAGGCACAGGAACAAAACTCGCGACCAAGATATTCTCGGTCAAAGACAGGTCAAAGACAGCCACCAGTCTCGCAGCGTCTGTTCCTTATCTTGCCATGGCAGCGGATTGGTCTTGATGAATCGCTGGGACGGACGCTGGGCAGCTTTACGAGTGAACCGGGTTATCGGCTCGTTGGACAATTTGTTCTTGGCGGAAGCAAAAAGTTTTGGGCAACGAGGGCAGAGTCTTCAAAAGCAATGACAGAATCTTGTCAGGCGACGGGGTCACATATTGGCAAAGGATAGGAAAGCATGAAGCCATGGAGTTCGGCAGAAGCTTCCGGACCTACACGCATGGCTGCGACAAGAATGGATACATGAGGGAGACATGATGGGAGCCTATCGTTGGGTCGGGAGGCGGCAGCGGTGGTGCAGACGGTCATGTTCGCGGCCGCGAGGACGGCCCAGACGTAATTGTTGAGGCACGACAGACAGGTCGAGATGGCGTGAAAAGGCTTGTGCAAGGAAGTTGAACAATGGTCCAAATCCAAAGGTGGTCAGTGTCGGCCAATGCTGGTCCTTGAAGACGGCCGAGACGCAAGCACCCGAAGCCGCTGTTTCATGGCAGATCCCTGCACCACCCTCACAATGGAAACAACGACAAAGAGATGCCGCCATGTTACTGCCCTGCTATTGTCGGTGACGGTGTACATCTGCCTCTGCAGTGGAGCCTACTTGACAGCGCTTGCTGGTACCTGCGGCTAGATGCTTGAAGGCGCGTCAGCCAATCAATCAGCTACAGACGGCCTGTTGCAGGACACGGAACTGCCATCTGGGGCCTGTCATCGATTCGCTCACTCATTCCCTCTCCCACATCATCAAATCTTCTCACCTGTTCGACATCCCAACCTAGTCCTCCGCGCCTAACCTTCCACAGCCAAGCCGAGAGCTCCAACAGTCCCTGTTGCAACCTCGCGCCATTTCTGAGCCATGACTGGCTATGATTCGACCATGGCTTGATTACCCAGAGGTCGCGCTTGACGCGACCAAACAGCTTCCAGGCCCTCATCTCCGCATGAATTTGTCCTCCTGCCATCCCGTGAAATCTACCAGATTGCCACTTTGCGCATTGCACAACATGCCGCGAGTTTTCCTGCCACCGACCGTTGTTTCCCTATCACATAAATTTGCACTGTTGTGCACGACGCAATCCTTCCTTTGTGAGAGCTCACGACCCTAGTGCCGTCCAGTCTGGCTGAACCCAATATTCGCCGTCACAGCAAGCGCCCACAATCCTTGGCCCTGTTGATGGCGCAGTGCATGAAACGCGTTCATTTCAAACTGCACGGCAGCATGTCCATGCTCAGATGACTATGCAGAACATGTCTGCTTTGCAGCTACTGTATTCCGTGAACGATCTTATGATACCGGCCGGCGTTTTTTTGTGCTTATCATGTCATGGCATTATTGTCAGCTGTGTAAGATGAACGAACAATGGGTTCAGATCAATTTAGGATGACGCGCGAAACAGGAACAGAAAGATGAAAATTCCTCGTACCACTGCAACAAACGCTGACTCTGTGCTGTGACGCCAGAATGATCCGTGTGCGTCGTGTAAGGCACTAAGTGACACACGATACGGGTCACAGCGATTGACTCGAGAGAATCACATTTCCTTGTCGAGCAGACTTTTTCTCCTAACGTCTATATGTGTCAAGACATGTGCGAGGGGAATCGGAGCACAGCATCAAACCTGCCTTTGTATCTTTGTCTGAAATGCATCTATCTATCACCGTGCTTTATGAACGATATCATGCATCGTTGCAGTTCTCATGCAAGACTTCCATTGAAGCTCATTCATGCACGAACAGCTCCTATATTTTACTACACAACGGATGATGCAATATTGCAACACTGTTATCTTCTCGTGTCATCACATGAGGTGCGAAGTTTGCACCGCTGTCATCAGCCATGGTGGTATCGTCAGGGGTCTTTCCCTGTAGGCGTGCGGTCTCGCGCTATCGGACGCCTTCCTGAAAGGACTCCACGCCCAGCTGCAATTGGAGCCCGGTTTTGAAGTTGTTGTGAGTCTGGATGTGCACCAAATGTGTTTTCTCAGCCATGACAGCCTAGCAATTGGCCCCAACGGTACGAATGACAACAACAGAGCCCTCCCACGCACTATCAAGAAAGATGACCTGCCCAAATTGTCGCGCACGAATGCTGAATTGCTGTGTCATCTGTTGGAAAGTAGAAACGACCAGTTTTACCGAGCAGAAACGAATAGAGCTCAGTTCACCGAGAGAGAAACACTTGAGTCGCTCTTTGACAAGAGAATCCGCGTGCCTATTGATGCTGGATCACACATTCTAGACATGGAAAACCACGATTATGGAAATAGAGGGAATTGGATGGACATGGGAACTGTGGGCTGATGGGGACTTTCATACATGATTGCAATTCCAGTCCAAAGAGGAAAGAAAAGGAAAGAAAGAAAACAAAAAGGTCGGTGGCTACGTGTAGGTAGAGATCTGGTATCAAGGCTCGCGGTAGATACTAGTTGAGGCAAGTAATGGAAGATGTTGAGGCTGATAAAAGCAAACAACGCGGAGTAATCACAGCTTCAGGATAGTCATTGATACCTACCTAGGTAGATACGACACAGGACGTAGGAAAGGAAGACGTCGCTCACCAAAATGACCAGGTTCTACCTGTAGCTTATAGTTTAGAATTGCGGAAGAGTTGATCAACGGACGGTGAGATAGCCGAGTTGGTAAGTTGTACCACCGCGGTAGCCGCCTCACAATGTGTCAATCTAACCAATCACAGGTTATGACCTCGTGTTAAGGTTACCTTAACACATTTCCTGATGGAGCAACCCTCCTGGGTTCGAGTCCCAGTCTCAATCACTTCTTTTTTTGGTCGTTGTGTCGCGCAACGAAACTTTTTTTGTACATGGTGCGTTGGACCAGGCTGAGGGCAGGGAAAGGCGGGTCCGCACGAATCCCGAAAGGCAGGCAGTCTGATTGCGGAAAGCAATGGGGGAAAAATTCTGATCAATCTTTTGACAAGCGTAACGTCTGCCATTACTCAATGTGACGCATGTGTGTATATGGAGTATTGTGAAAATAGAGATACATGGATTGTCATGCCCGAAATTCGACAGCGAGAAATTAGCATGGGACACACATCAACAGAACTTCAATCTGTTTACCAAGAAGATGTTGCCTTGATTGTCCCACGACTTTCGGATTTCATGACGGACAAGCAAATATCCCTTTGCAGCTTTCAACTTCTGATATCGATTGAACTAGATCAGGCTATTTCCCCAATTTATTATCGAATTGCTCCTTGATTTTGTATTCTCTCTAGAAATGCCAATACTACTCACATCAGTGCATCGAGCAACGCATCAATTCACGCATCAGTCGACGTGGTAGTTGATGCAGCAAGCAGCACATCAAGGAGCACATTGAGAAACGTGTCGATCGATACATCAATTTCAATCAGTATAATATCCAATGCATCAATCAACGCATCAGCTAGTCAGTCAGTTGGTTGGTACATTAGTCGGCCAGCCGGTCGCTCAATCGGTTGGTTATTCATGTGGTGGGCTATTTAGTCAGGTAGAACCGTGGGTCAAATGACTGATAATAAATTATTGGTGTGCACATGGAGATTTGACAGCTACCGAAGGAAATTTGCTTGCCCGCTTATGACAAATGAGACGTATGCACCAGCAACAAACCCTCCGGCGACATTTCCCCCTCGAAAATCAGCCACCGGAATATTGTATAGAGCATTACCATGAAAATTGAAAACCGAGCTTTTCATAAACACCAAATGTGCAACCGTATTCTGTAGGCTAACTATCAATCGAGATGTAGGGTAGCTCATATAGCAGATTCCCGCGCACGGACCAACACCGATACGCAACATGATAAGGACCCTCAATTTTTTTTTTCTTCACGACTTTTCCCCCATCACCACATCCAGGAATCTGCGGGCAGATTCAGTCATCATGGATTGAGACATCGCTTTCCAGATTCGCATACTCTTCACCTTAAGTCATGGCTACGTCACGAATATTTGTAAGGGGATTACCCCGTAACATCACAGAGGCAGAGTTTCGCAAGCATTTTTCTACCAAGAACCGCGAGATCACCGATGTCAAATTGATACCTCAGCGTCGGATCGGCTATGTGGGCTATAAGTGCCCAGGAGATGCGACAAGCGCTATCAAGTACTTCCACAAGTCTTACATACGCATGTCTAAGCTGTCGGTTGAGGCTGCGCGACCTGTAAGTTCTGACTACTCTTTTGGCCCTGCCCACTGGATGCTAATGGAATGCTAGATCTCGGACCAGGCCTCGGGCAAAGGACACAATGCTCCCAACTCTTCCTCGGCATCAGGTGGCCAGAGCGTCTCTGAGACCAGATCTGACAAGGAGGAGACGAACCCGAAGAAGCGGAAGCGAACGGAACAAGATCCATCGGATGCGAAATTGCGAGAGTTTTTGCAGGTCATGAGGTCCGGAAGGGAAGGTGTCATCGCGGATGAAACAAATCCCACCATCGGAACAGACCAGGCTCTTCAATCTGGGGAGCTTGCTGTTCCAGAAGGAGAGAGTGATGACGAATATGAACAAATCCCATTGAGAAAAGAGAAATCGAGAAAGATAGATACCCACGAGGACAGTTCGGATGTGGCCACCAGAAAGCAACCCATCCCGCCAATCAAAGAAACGAAAACTCAAGACCAAGGCACACAGGGGACACGGTCGAGAGCGAAGCTGAGCGAATTGATTCAGAGATGACTGATCACGGACCAACAGGGCTTGGTGCTGCGGATGACGATTGGTTGCGATCGCGCACCAATAGGTTGCTAGATCTAGTTGATCCTGATGACCTTACCTCTGGGGCGGTGCCTAGCCAAGTTGAAGGTACGACTGAGCAAGACACACTAGGCGACGAAAAAACATCGCATTCCACAGCCGTGGTGAGCCCAGACATGGCTGACAAGGTGGCGACAAGTGAGGAGTTCGTGGAAGAAGACGCTGTCGAAACCATCTCTCGCACGTCTCGGCTGTTCGTCCGGAACCTACCATACAGCGCCACTGAAGATGATTTGCGGGAAGCGTTTGACAAATTCGGGGCTCTCCAAGAGGTACGTTACCACGTCGATGTTTACTGCATTCACCACTGATCTTTTCCCACCACGCCCTCCTCACCTAGGCGCAATGATGAACCCCAAGATAGGGACAGCTTATACTCTGGTATATGATGTGAACCTGGGCGAATATTTTAGTAGATGCTTCGATTGTCTGAGCCTATGCCTAATCTCCCACGAGAAACCATGATATGCTTCGTGATGCATTTTATTTTTAGAGACATACATCAGAACTGACAATTTGAGTTCAGGTTCATCTTCCCGTCACTGCGGCTGGGTCAACAAAGGGATTTGCCCTGGTTCATTTTGCAGACCCGTCTGGCGCAGTGAAGGCATTCCAGGCACTGGATGGGGCAACGTTTCAGGGGCGTATCCTGCACATCATTCCAGCGAGCCCAAAGCGAGAGCAGGGATTGGATGAGTTCGGGATATCGAAGCTGCATCTGAAGAAGCAGAACATAATACGTAAGAAAGCAGAGGCAGCTTCAAACAGTTTCAACTGGAACTCCCTCTACATGAGCCAGGATGCTGTCAACGCATCAGTGGCCAACCGGCTGGGTGTCTCAAAATCCGAGCTACTAGATCCTACCTCTGCCGATGCTGCCATCAAGCAGGCCATTGCGGAGACGACTGTGATTCAAGAAACCAAAGCCTACTTTGCCGCTAATGGTGTGGACCTGGATGCCTTCAAGTCCAAGAAGCGGGGAGACACGACCATACTGGTCAAGAACTTCCCATATGGAACCACAATGGAGGAGCTCAGGAAACTATTCGAGGAGCATGGGCAGGTGCTCAAGGTTTTGATGCCCCCTACAGGAACTATCGCTATTGTGCAGTTTGCGCAGGCAAATCAGGCAAAGGCCGCATTTGGTAAGCTCACATACAGACGAATCAAGGACAGCGTGCTGTTCTTGGAGAAGGGACCCAAAGAGCTGCTCAAAGGAGACAGCTCGGAGCAAGCCAACCGAATGGTCGATCAGCAAGCGACCGGGGTTCAAAAACTTAGCGTTAGTGAGCTGCTGTCAAGCGGTGATAAAGCGGAAGAGGTGGAAACGACATCTCTCTTTATCCGCAATTTAAACTTCGCCACAACTACTGGTCGGCTGGCTGAAGCTTTCGAGGCTCTCGACGGATTCGTATCGGCTAGGGTCAAAACCAAGATGGACCCCAAAAAGCCAGGTCAAACGCTCAGCATGGGCTTTGGTTTTGCGGAGTTTCGATCCAAGGAGCAGGCCCAGGCAGCAATCAAAGTCATGGATGGTCACGTCCTTGATGGCCACACTCTGGGCGTGAAGGCGTCCCACAAGGGACATGACGCAGCCGAAGAAAAACGGCGAGAAGATCGGGCCAGGAAGGCGGCAGCTCAGAGGACAAAGATCGTCATTAAGAACCTGCCTTTCCAAGCCACCAAGAAGGACGTGCGGTCGCTGCTCGGGACTTGCGGCCAGCTCAGATCGGTCCGCGTTCCAAAGAAGGCTGACTATACCGCAAGAGGCTTTGCATTTGCCGACTTTGTGACAGCCCGGGAAGCAGAAAACGCACTAAACGCTCTGAAAGACACTCACCTTCTTGGGCGCCGCCTAGTATTAGACTTTGCTGAGGCCGAGGCCGTTGATGCTGAAGAAGAGATCGCGAAGATGCAACGCAAGGTAGGGGGTCAGGTCAATAAGGTGGCCCTTCAGCAGCTCACCGGCGGAGGGAGGAAAAAGGTCAATATTGGCAACGATGGGGAGGAAATGGACGGTTAAGCTTATTAGGGAGCAAAGCAGACTATTTGGTTTCCCGCTCGCAAGTGCAATACGCGCAAAACTGTCGACTATCAATTTTCGCTCAGCGTCCCTGGCCCTGGCCCACGCCTATGTTGCTGCATCCCTTGGGAAGGGCAGTGTACCTTTTTTTCTCTTTCCCTACCCGCTTCGCCTTTTCCGCGATCGCAGCGACGCGCACACATGCAACAATTGCGATCGCGATTTCTGGCGACAAGCAAAACACCCCGTGGTCATGAGCTGACAGCATCCAGGAACCAAGAATGCGGCTCGCGGGGCGGGGGAGTCTGAAGGCCATTTTTGTCTGATCCCAATCTCCTTCACATACCTGCGCAATTGTCGACAAACAAACCTTGTGAAGGTTTGTCTCTGCCAGCTGGTGTGCAAGACCCGCTTTGCTATCGACCCTCCCTTGCGTCCCAACGCCCTCGCTGCAGAACACCTGCAAACACTTTAGCTGCCAGATGCCTATTGCGTTTGCGACACGCCTTCTATTGGTCGAGTGTATGTCTTCTTCTGGTCGTAGACATGGATTACATCTGTACGGAAGCCTTTAGTGACGAACCGTCGACGGACCCCCATCCCCGCTGTCTGGCCCATCTGGACCACCCCAGCTCCTCCTCCCATCCCACCCTCCTTGGGGATGTTTTGCAGATAGATCTTGATAATTAGGTTGAGGGGCGAGAAAGAAAGAGAGTTGGGTAGCCCTGTGACTAGCCCTTTGTCAATATGATCCGCCGAAGTTGTCCATCCTCGCACCGATAGTCTTGGATTTATACAGTCTCTGGTCCTCCCGGGAAATAATCCTTCGTTCCAGTCAAATCCATCACTCTCCTCAGATAATACATTTATCCCACCATTCCACATCTTTAAAATTCCTCTCAACTTGCTCTTCATCTTCCCATTCATACTTTGTGGCTACTGTACGAGGCATTTGCGTTTGTCTTTCTGGACTCGAGCGGGCTTTGTTCTCGTTCGCGACTCCCCCCGGCATTCCATTTACTCTTTCCTTTCGCCTTTGACAAAGAATGTCTTCACTCTTTCAGCCAAGGCCTGTGTTGTCATCACAGCGCTACTCACAGTCGCCAGACTATGTTGACACAAGACGAATGCAACATACTGGCAGAGCACCACTGCGAGAATCCACTGGCAACGCTCAATCACACACTTTCAATGGTTTAGCCTCCTGCTATCAGAACCAAGTGGCATTGTCACCAGCTATGCAGTCAACTATTCCTGCTCCTATGGTTCCCTCACAGTCCCTCGACTGCCTCTACAGAAACCCAACTCCCCGTCAGCAGCAGCCTCGTTATCAAAGGCGGCAAAAGGCCGCTGTCAACCCTCTTTACTTCTGGCCAGACTTCCGACAATATCGCAACAGACAAGCACACAAAGATACTCAAAAGGACAAAGGTGGTGTATGGCGTCGACCCGAGTTGGAAGATGCATTTGTTGACTGTAAGTCCACTTCAACTCGATGATGAATTCTTCGGGTTTGATCAAGACAGCTAATCACCTGCTCACAACCGTTCTTCTCATGCCCCATATGGGCAGGCAAAAGTTCTCCATGGGCGGCAAGCTTCATGGACGTAACATGCTCATCAGCGAATACATTTTCGTGATTTGTGTTGCTATCCTTGGAAGCAAGGAGATCTTCCGGATCGACAACAGCAATGAAAGCATCGAGCAGATGGGGCGAAAACAGGTGTCAAGCCATATGCAGGTGGTTAAAAAGTTCTTTGAAGACCTCCGTTGCTGTAAGTTGACCCGAACTTCCAACGTTTATTTTTGTTTTGGAGATTTGAGTTTCGCGAGCATTCGTTGACCCAGATCCACACTAGTCCACTTCTTGTTCCCTTCGGAGGAGAAGAGGGAACCAGGGTCCACCAACTCAGACGACTACTACGATGAGGAAGAGCAAGAATCATTCAAGTCGAACCCCGTTCTTACCGCCTTGGCTGAAGGAAGAGTACCTGATGTCAAGCCCAACTACGAGTACTTCTCTCAGCTTTTGGCGTTGCAGTCTTCGATCTGCGCACGACCAAAGACTTGCGAAATCTTTGTGTCATCTTCTGACATCAAGATTCGTGATGACATTGCTTACGACGCTCATGACACTCCCTTGGATCAGGAGTCGTTCCCTCACTTGAACAATTACCTCAACTGTGATGACAGCCCCAATGTACTCGGAAAGGACGTCCTGTTACACGAGTACACACGTTCTCGACCGAACCACATCAGCTTGTGCCAAGTCTGTGACTCGTCGCTGGCAAAAGGATGCTCCTGCCATGTATGAGACTCTCGAGCTCCCTGCCAGGGATGAAGAGTGTCTGCTGCTTGAGATGTGCGCGACCCTCGAGCTGCATGAGCACGCCAAGTTTCCGTCTGGTTCCGAGCTGACGGGATTCGTCGAAGTCGCAATCACTCAGCCTGCTCTGCAAAACCACCGGTGGAAGTGCATCACACGCCTGACTAGACCTGCCGAACTTCACAGCGACGATGGCAAGCAAGGCGTGTACACTAACGAGAGTGGAATCCACCGTCGTGGATGTAATGATGCCAAGGTTGACTGTGACTGCCACACCCGTCCCCGACAAGATATCCATGTTCCCTTCCCTGCCGTCGAGTGGGCTAGTATTCTCAGCATGGCGGTGCAATACCCTGACGTGGAGCACCAGCGAATGAGGGAAAAGCGTCGCAAGTATGCCGATGGCGAGAGTAAGAAAGATTTGGACCGAGCTGGCAGCAAGCGCAAGCGCTCTGAGGATGAGGGCGATGCTGCCTCGTGGGCTCGCCGGGAGTTGACTGGCAGCGACTTGATTTGCAAAGTGGCCATGTACCAGGAATTGTGGTCTTGCGCACCCGACTCGACACAATGGACTCGCCAAGGCATCATCTTCTGGCGTTTTAACACCACGAAACAGTGGCACAAGTACAATCCAGTCTTCAAGCCTGCCGGAACGACCTGGAGATGGCTGACCATCAATGACCCAATGTCTCGCTATCATCAGCAGAAGGCATTGGTGTATCCCCAGGTTGGTGTTTCTAGGGACGCCATCATGTCGCCCACTCCATCAATCAACCAGCATCTCACTGCTTCCATGAGCGAGACGTTCAACTCCTGGGATCAGGGCAGTCACGCACCCCATGTGCCTCATGTTCCGCCGCTGCAAACTCCCAATAACAGCATCGGGCTATTCGATTCCTTCTCGAATGGTCTTGCTACACCCCCACCCACAGCTACGCTACCGTCGGCTTATTCCGCCGGTCCCTTCGACAGCAGAAGCGGCAGTTTTGACGCCAGGAGCGCAAGTTTCGATGCAAGGAGTGGCAGCTTTGACGCCGGCATGGGATCTAACAATGCCGTAGCTTTCCTCCCTAACACTGCTCAAGCATCGCAACATGATAGACAGCCTGCTACATTGGGCAATGGCCAAGGTTTTTTTTGACGAACAGCAGTCATTCTCGGAAGTCAAGCCTATCAACACGGCGGTAGCATCATACATGGCTGCAACGACAGCCATCGAACTACCCAACCAGCTCGTGTTTGACAACTCCGGCGTTGACACCACCAACATCCAAGGTTGGGACATGTCTGCTCTTGAGAGCTAGTCGGCGGCCTCTGCGCCAGCCAGTGCAACGACCGAATGGGCTCCAGCTCACAAACTGGAAGCCCCGACAGACCATACTCAAGGCCTTTGGGGGCCTCCACAATGGCCACTCTCTGCCGGAGCGGCTCCAGACTCACACGAACGAGGTGGAAGCCCACGGCCGCTGAAAAGGAGACGAGAGACGATCGATGTTGGAGTGCCCGTCACTGCTGCGTGGTGATGGGGTTGGCTAAAAACGATTCACGAATCTATCTGGTATAGATTTCAATGTCATAAGACACGAAGTGCAAACATTCGGGTGTTTTTTTTTGGATGGTTTCATCTTTGAGCGGCGTTTCGGAAATATTCTCTGCCATTTTCACTGGTACCTTGTTGCTCGGATCATAATAATACCACATAGTTAGACTCTTAATTGATGAGCGTTTTTGATGACCAATTTTGCCTCTGCTACAATTCTCACAGTATATGTGCCTGTCGCCATACAGAGCAACTTGCAATCTAACTCTGTCATTCAGGTACCAACCTATTTGTTCCGCGGCACCTGCCACTCCCTACGTCTCTGATCCAGCAGAACCTAGCATCGCGACCATAGGGTTTTACGCGGGAGCAGCGCGATTAGATCGATTCCGCCCCTTGCAACATTCACTAAACTTACGCCCTCGCATCATCCCACCTATCGTTTCTTTTTCAATGTCTCTTCAGCAAGTGGAGGTAAATGCAGGAACACGCGGGTAACCCCTGGCTAGCGACCCAGCTAGCATTGTCAAGGGATGGGCGGATGCGTGTGGAGATGGGGAGTTTACCGAAGAGATGGGATGGAAACAAGATGCACGGACTACGCGTTCGTGGTTCTAAAAAGGGCGTACGCGACTGACTATCTGCAAGCACTTTAACCCCCTCAAAGTATATGCCATTTTTTTTAATGGCGGCCCAGCCGTTATGACGTAGCTTGCTAGATTTGTCACTTACACGAATTATACTACTGGACACAGTTACGGCAATTGAGGTACTATACGAACAATGGTTCAAATAAAATGCGAAAATCCAGGTCCCGAGGAAAAACTTAAAACAGCCGAGATATCGGACCATCTGCATTCTTGAGCGAAACATAAAATACAAAGATCTCGGGACTCGCCGAGGCATTTGGAATGTAAATGCGCATTGTGAGCTGTGGAGGGCGGGTATCGCGCCGAGGGATGCGGTGGGCGTCGTTTTGGTGTTGTGTCTATTGATCGGAAGGGAGTGCGGAAGGGTCACCACGATGGGGATTGGAATTAAAGGGCTTGGAGGGGGGTGAGATACGATATTTCGTGATAAAGTCTGTTTAAATTATTATTGTTGTCAAAGGTTTCTTGTGTTTTGCGGCCCTGGGCTGTTGAGGTTGTTGTGATGGGGCTGTTTTGGGGAGACTGGTATGTGAGGCGCGCGTGGGAAGCTGAGAGGGAGGGTGGGGGTAGTGCGACGTGTGATACGGGGGATTTTGCTGTGACATGCTATTCTTGGGTAGTATTTTCGTTTCTGTTGTCTTGGTAGAGATGGCCGTGAAGCACAATGTGATTGTTGATGAGGCTATGCGTTCGAATGAAGGACTTGGTGTTAAGTCGGCGTGGGGGTATAGGTGAGGATGTGCTTTGCTACAGCTTGCTTCGGGCACAACGAGGCTGACCTCGATGAAATCTGCGTTTTCACTATTGCATGAGTGTGCTGAGGCTGGGAGTTGGATAGCTAACTAGGGGTTGCGTAGAGGTGTGTGTGTTCGTGGCTTTAGTCGTGTGACTGTCGGGATACATAGGTAGGGAAAGGAAGGGTTATAAGTCTTAGACTACTTTACTCTCCTTCTGAAGTTATATATTAATATATTCCTATATACTTCTATATACTTCTATATATATATATATCTAGCTTAATACTTTCATTAGCTACGTAAGTATAAAACATAGCAAGGCAAAAAGAGCAACCTTGCAAGCTGGGAATGGGAGCTTCTTATGTTTTTTCTCCATAACAAAGGATCCATCCTGCAGTAAAGTATAGGCACCGCTTATATTCTCCTCTATAATAAAGTCTTTATTATATAGTAAAGTACAAGCACTACTCGTGGTCTTCTCTAGATTAGGTAGGTGCCTTCTATAGGTACCTGGGCAGCGGCGAGTCCCTGCTTCGCCCAGCCATGCTCCGACCCACCGCTCCTCAATCATCACACTCCAAGTTCGCTTCCACAGCTTCGCTTGACTGTTTGCTTCGTGCTCCAACCACGGTGATTCCGGTAGCTTCGTAACTTGACTCCTTTCCCGATGTCAAGATTGGATATCTATCGGGCTTCCGTTGCTCGATCATACCCGAGAACGCCAACAGGACTGTTGAGACTTTCCAAGATGAGAGAGTTGAAATGTGGTTTGGCGAAAAGTCGCCTGCCCACGACGATACGCAGTTTGTGGCCACTCTCGAGCATGATCATTTGATATGAAACTCTCTGGAATCGACGTACATCCGATATTATGTCCACAGCAATTTTCCCCTTCTCGAGATAATATGTCAACTCAACCCCAAATTACCCACCGGGTGTTCCCGAAGTACACGATCACCTTGTTGCACCTACACCAGCAACGACGATATCAACTCCTCCCAAATTAACGGAATTTAAGCAGCAGCACGCCACGACATCAATTGTACGGTCTGTCTACATACATAGGTAGCTACCTAAGCTAAAAAATGGCAATCAACGCTCCACACGCCAATCAACACACCAATTAACACAGAGCTTTGACGCTGTATGCCAAGGCAGAGTTCATGCGATTCTTACTGTACTGAAGCGTGACATATCATATCTGATGAAGGCCCCCGATTGACGGACGTCTAGATTGACAACGACGTTGGTGTCGGACATAGTCACCGTTTTCCACGAAGATGATAGCTCGCTAGATGGTCTCGAAAAGCCTGACAGAGCTGTCCATCGACAACAGTCTTCTTCAGTGGCCTTCGTGATGTGCAGAGGTGGTGCCAGTGGAGATAACTTCCCCAGAACCTCTCACGGATCTTTATTTGCCACGCTACATGTCAGGCACAGTATGGGCAGAGCTCACTTCCCATGGCACATTGCATACCTAGATACCTGGGTAGCTAGTGAAGGCGGCGCGTCGTTGGGTTTTGCATCATTCGAGCAAAGCAAAGGCAAGCAGGGAGAAGCGCAGCTTCCCGCTGTGCTTCTTCGATGATCCCATCCTCAGATGCCTTCACCCAAGGACGTTCATAAGCGGTCTAATGTCACCATGATTTAAGAGTGACTGTAGTGTAGTCATTCAATAAGACCTATTCTAAGTAGGATAAAGTCGACTGAGTAATGTGTAGATCGTCGTATGAGCATGAGGTCTTTTCAATAAAGGAAAAGATTCAATCACAATACTCGATCTACCCTCCTACTCATCTATCCCCCTCGTCATCTGCTACATATACATAATGTTCTATGTCACACTAAAAGACGGCTTAATAAGTAGAACTGGTTCAGACTGTCGGATGGCAAACAGTTCAGTACTCCGAGACCCGACTGACTACGTAATAATCCTCGTCATAGGCTCTACTGATAGCATGCTTGGAAACGTCACCTAGTGTGCCATCAATAGTCGCTGATCGATACGCACCGATGTCAGAATGTGGCCTCTCAATGAATCCGTTGCGAGCCGGCATTCTAGGCTGGCAGACAGATGGCGAGGGGCAGGTGCTTAGTTTCGGATTACGACAATAGGGTGAAGCATACCTATTGAATGCTTCGTTTGGGTCCCAGAATATACATTCGGCTTCTCAGAACTTTTTGGTCTTTTGGGATTCGGCTCCTTGGCGCGTCAACAACGCGCGACTCCACGGTACGTAGGTACGTCAAAGACGCTAGGAGATAATTGTTGTTCTTCTTTTGGCCTGTCAGATGTTTTTTCCAATCGGACACATACGGATGGCGGCAATAGGCGGGCGACATCACAAACCTAAACAATGTTCAGTCAGGCAGTCATCAATCACTGAAGTGCTGAAACCTACTTCAGGAACCGACCCTTGTCATCAGTGCTTTGCGGGAAGTCATCTGTATTGCCAGTGTAGAATTTTCCACCTTTGGGAAACTCGCTATCGACGAATTGCTGGAGCAGCCATAATGCATCTCCCTCGCTTGGCTGTACCACTGGGGACTGTTGGACAGGTGAGTTGGTCGGAATACTCTTGCCAGGCGCCAAATGTCCGTAATCCCGGAATCCATCAGTTTTGGAGTGCTTGTCTAGTGTTGTGCCCCTATTTGTGAGTGCATCAAGTCCTGTTATGCTGGTCTATAGCTGGATAGGCTTGTCTCCGTCATCATAACTCTGTATCTTTGAGACTAGAATAGTCGCCTTCTTTGATTTGTGTCGCATATAAAGCATAGTCCCGCGGTCATCGCAAATATCAACACCATAGGTCCTGAAAAGGATGAATCTAGTGTCAAAAAAAGTACCAGCGCCAGCCACGGCGGTGATCCTCTATTTCACCTGCGCCTTGTGGACGTCGACGCTTGATCATTTTGCGATGTCCTTTGAGTAATTGTTTGCAATAACTTCGTGAATTTAAACTTGTAAGTTCTCTATGGCGGGGCAGAGGTTGCGAAAGTGCTAGGCATCTGCAAAGAAGAACGTCCGTTTTTTACTCAACGGCTTGCATTCACCCGAAGAAGCCCAATCAAGTCGTATGGGTTATTTCGTTTGGCCCTTCTCCGTAGTCGACAACGGGTAGTTAGCACCTGAAGTAAGAAGTTTGGCTGCTATACTCGGGGGAAGAAACGGGCGACATAATGTGATGTGTGGCTTTCGTCGTGTAAGTCGAGCTGACGGATACCGCGTGGACCGATCGTCCATTCGGATGTATTCACTGAGTGGTACTAGAGGCGGACAGGGGTCTTCCCGGGGTGAGATTGACTATAATGACTTTAAAGATGCATTGGCACACTCTCTTGATGAAAGAGTTGGCCAGGAGAATATTTGAAAGAGGTTCAGATGGTGCGAATTGGTCATTGGAAGCCGGGGCCGAGGACATCGTCTGGACTCATCATTTGCCGTATACTGTTGAATGCTATTGCAGGTTCATCATGAAATGTGCAGTGCGAATAGCCGACACATGATCAAAATACCATAGGACAAAGTCTTGCTCCTGTTAACTGCCGTCACAAACGTAAGGATGTCTACGTCTACGTCTACGACGACTGCAACGCCTCTTCCCCCATATTGACGCCTGCGCTAAATGATGTACCGTAATATGCTCTCCCAAGTCTATAACCATGCCCCAACACCTCATCAAACGTCATATCCAATCGTTGCACGCTGTGTTGACCAAACAGGCACTTGCTTAGGCAGTCTTGCCGGGAAAGCAGTCCGCAATTCCTTTGCTGTGCTTATTCTCGGCATGCTCTTGCAGACTAAAAGAATACAATCAGTAAGTCAGCATTTCGTTTAAAAAGGATGGATGTAGATAATATCCTGGGCTCGAAGTTCAAGGTGTATGTGAGAATGTTCTCGGATGAGTACGCACGCAGGTCCTTTTGTGGTAGACAGGAAAGTAGCCTTGCAAATCTGGCATTGAATGTTCATGGCTTGCTGGTTCTGTAAAGTAAAAGGTGTCAGTCTGAAGGAACTCTCCTGATTAGGAAAAGCGACACGAATGAGACGCTACGTACAACTTTGAGTTGCGACTTGGCGACTTTGCCGTCTTTGGCATTGCGCTCACGCTTCTGCTGGGCTTTGGCTCCCTACACAAGCGTCAGATAGACCGAGCGAGGACTAGGAAGCCCTCCGGGTTCAGCGTACGTTACCCATGTTGGCAAATCGGTAGGGTTGGGGTCAGGGATATGGGGAATTCGAGGCGAGTTCGTGGAGGGCGGGCAGCGGTAGGAGGGTATACTTTGAGTGATCGGGGTAAGCACAAAGCGAAGACGATTCAATGCCGAGTGAAAGTCGACTAGAGGGTTTTTCTTGGGTCACGATGCAAAGATGTTGGAGAATCGGGCGTGGCGGAATGCCGACAAAGTGGGCTTTTTAGATGGTGGGCAGAAGTGGTGGGAAAATTTGCTCCACCCATATCGGCCGGCCGCCTCGCAGTGCCAAGTGTATTGCTCCTTCCCCAGAAGGCTTGCCCACCTGCTTGGACCCTGTGCAAGTGATAGGCCAACTGGCCATGTGGGAAATTCGTGATGCACGATGCGTCGACTACTGCACGAGCTGAGCAGCTTCGGCCCGTCTCTTCGCAACTCAGAAGCCAGAACAATCCCCGATCCAAGTTGCATTGCAACAAATGTTGCCCCGTACGCATCACACTTTACGGTGGATGCTGCAAGGGACCTATCGAAAACCCACCACTAACGACCTGGTAATGTCAAGCCTTACAAACATTCCGCATCGACAGCCCATCTTCGACGGTTCTGAATGGGATGTTCCATCAACCCCACCTGTTGCTATATGCTGCGGCTCGACCCATGGGTCAGCAGTCGAGTTCCTGACTATACGACTCTAGAGCATTTCCGAGGGTCTCGGGCTAGTTCTCGTTCAACTTATCTTCGGCATGGCGAAGAGCAAGCGTTTTATTTCGGCTGTTGAGCGGATCCCGCCTTTTCGCCTGCGAATGTTGTGGCTCGGTCGTCATGCATAAGAGATACAAAACCCCCATTCCACAAGCTAGGTACGTAAGTGGTAATACGGGTAAATAAGGACCGGGATTAGCGGAAACAACATTTTTAGATTGCTATACTTGTGTGTCGGGCCCGACTTAAATTGCTCATTTTGCACAGTGCCTTTCATGAAGCCTTGCCGGATTGGGACCTAATTGTCGAGAAGTGTCTAGCTCTCTAAATTCACACGGCATTTCAGGCAAAACCCGTATGGGGTGACCGATAAACTAGACGAGACGTTCTATTTGAGTATTTGGCGTTGGAACTTCGCCTGTGAACGCAAACACTGCGCAAACAAGTGCATTCGCTGCTTAGCAGGCGCTACACGATCTGCAGCCAACTTATACTCCAAGTCTTACTTGCATCACTCCGCATGGTCGCGCGCTCACTTACAGGGCTCAGACGGCGTATCAACTTGGATGATATACTGATCATCACGATTATCCATTTTTGGACGTCCGGGACAGACCCTATGAGCCCCATTGCCCGAAACCAGACGGAAACCAGTGGATTGTGGAGTTGAGGTCTCAGGGGAAAATGGTCGACATAGCTCTAATGATGACCTAGTCACACCACAATGTTACATCAGCATAAGCTGGCTGACACAGGTGATCAGGGACTAGCCAGACACACTACCTATGGGCTCTGAGTTTAAGAGGACTCGTGCAAGCTTCGCTGACCAGCATATCGCCATGATATCGCGAATCTTATTACCCAAAAGGATCGTCGCAACCACAACAAGGCGGTCTCGCCCGGCGGGGACTTTGAGCTCCAAGCGTGGAACACTGTTGCATCGTGCGTTTGTTCACACCCAATAATCGGTTACCTGAAATGACGATGGCTCCCAAAGCAGAAGCCCGGGGCCTTTTCTACAATCGCTGCATCGCATCGCTCCATGCGGGTCATGGAAATGATTCCTCCAATTGCTTGCATCCCGCAGACTTGGAGCAGATATAAGTTGACGCCTTCTCGCACTCTATGAGCAATAATTTACCTCAGCAGTTGTTCAGCAGACTTTCTACCATCGTTTCTGGAAGTCCTAGTTTCAGCATGGTTCATCTCACAACGGCCCTCACTGCCTTATTGGCAAGTGTGGCATCGGCCAAGACCACCTTCTGGTATGCCAACATGGACCACACCGGTAATGCTCGTGGATATGCCCCCGATTTACCCAATGACTATACATACCCCGTATACGTAGTTGTCAACTCTGGAGATGGAAACGCCACCCAGAATGCCATCGATAACAATCAAGGCCAGGAACGAAAGGGACAATGGTGGGCCTCTCAGACCAGAGTGAGTGAGGATGAAGCGGAGTCTTCGACTTACGCCATGTGCGAAATAGTCCATTGTTGGCTGATACAGTCTCCGAAAGATTGTCTACCTTCCGCCAGGCACATATGAAGTCAGCAGCCAGATCAAGATGCGCACTGGCACCATACTGATGGGAGACGCAACAAACGTGAGTTGCACTCAGTACTCTATGCAATCACTCGGTCTAACTTGGCTGGAATATCAATAGCCTCCTACTATTAAAGCCTCTGGAAACTTTGGCGGAGAGCAGCAACTCATCAAAGGTTAGTTGTGGACAGTCCGGCAATTTGGTACTCTTTGTCTAACCGTCTTTCTTTACGCTAGGCTTTGACCAGGATCATGTTAGTGGAGGCGAGCTCGGCTTCACAATTGGACTGAAGAATTTGATCATTGACACGACGAATATCAACGGGAGTAAGTCCAAGACAACCTTATGCTATAAGTTACTACATTCAAGTCTGACATCCCACAGACAACGATTTCAAGGCTGTCAACTGGCGCGTTGCACAAGGCTCGCAAATGCAGAATGTCAAAATTGTGATGCCCTCAGCTGGCTCCAACAGCGGTCATACCGGTATCTGGGTCGGCCAAGGCTCTTCCCTTGGTCTATCGGATGTCCGTATTGAACGGGGCTGGAATGGTATCTTCCACCAGGGTCATCAGCAGATGGCTTACAAGAACATCAACTTCTTCCAGAACACCAATGGTATGCGAATTGATGGGGGCAATGTGATTACCATCACTGGCTCGACATTTGACACAGTTGGGAATGCTGTCGTCCACACCGGGCAATCTCCCTGGATCGCACTGATTGACTGCAAGTCCGTCAACTCTGGAGTCACCTTCCAGACAACTCAGTATCCTTCACTCCTCATTGAGAACCTGGAGAAGGACACCAATAGCGCCATTGTTATCTGGAGGGGTGATACTGTCCTGGCCGGCGGACAGTCACATGTCGATCAGTTTACGTATGCTAATACTTACGGTCGCAGCCCCGTGTACGGTCCGACCTCGAACGGTGCTAGCAACCGTCCAGGGGCGTTAGTCCAAGTTGGCAAGTACCCGTCTATCGTTGCTCCCAACTATAGCGACAAAACCGTTGCCGAATTCATCAACGTGAAGGACCCCAACCAAAATGGAGGCCATAAGGTTCTTGGTGATCACACAATTGATGAGTCCGGCGTACTTAACCAGATCCTTCAGTACGCTGCACAGCAGGGCAAGATCGCGTACTTCCCCTTTGGCAAGTACCGTGTTGACTCAACGCTGAACATCCCCCCTGGTACACGAATTGTTGGTGAAGCCTGGTCAACCATCATGGGAAGTGGTAACTACTTCAAGGACGAGAGTAACGCTAAGCCCATTGTTTCCGTTGGAAAGAGCGGAGATAAAGGCATTGCTCACATCCAGGACATGCGAATTACCGTTGCCGAACCTCTTCCCGGAGCTATTCTCGTTCAAGTAAATATGGAAGGCAATGCCCCCGGCGATGTTGCCATCTGGAACTCGCTGATTACAGTTGGCGGCACTGCCGGGTCGGACGGTATTAACAACAACTGCTGGGATGCAAGCAATCAGTGCAAAGGTGCTTTCCTTGGACTCCATCTCACCAAGTCTTCTTCAACTTACATCGAGAATACCTGGGTCTGGGTGGCTGACCACAACTCGGAAAGCGGAGGTGGCTGTAACATTGCCGCCAAGGGTGATGTTCTCGTACAAGCAACCAAAGGCACTTGGCTCCATGCCCTAGGTTCTGAACACTGGTGGCTGTATCAACTCAACCTCTGGGAATCCCAGAATGTCTTTGTTTCCATGCTTCAGGCCGAAACCAACTATGATCAGGGGTCTCAAACTCGGCAGCTGGCTCCCGCACCCTGGAAGGCCAACGTTCAGGGTTGGAACGACCCTGATTTTTCGTGGTGCGGGGGCGGCTCCGGCTACTGCCGCAAGGGTCTTTCTAATTTTTATCACGGGCGGCTCCGGCATCCGGCATTACAGTAGTGCGGCTTGGGATTTCTTCCGCGGGCCGGGTTACAATGCGTGCGATGGCAAAGACGATCAGGATCCATGGAGATGCATCAGTAAGCTGCGAATGCTCCGTTCATGAACCAGTTGTATCAGTCTGCTGGATCTTGTTTGACTTGTAATTCTGAACCTTTGCTAACTGGGACGCAGATGTTATGCACTGGATCTCCAAGCAACCATCTGACCTTCAGATGTTTGGTGTCTGCTCCAAGTCGGCGTATAATGCCCTTCGTCTTGCAAATGGGCAGTTCATTCCGTCTCGACCGGACTTTACTGGAGGTTGGCCTAACACTGGTGCTGATCTGGGTGTATTTAAAATCTAGAGCTGCAACAAGAAACGTAGTTTCTACGACTTGCAAATAGGCTAGCTCAATCTGTAAATGCGCTGGAGGAGCTGCGTGTAGGTTTTTCATTGTTTAAGATTCATTGTATATAGCAAATATCACGTCTCCATTACTTCAAAAAAGTTGTCCTTATTTCGTTTGAGTTTTTGCACCCTGAATGTCATTGAACATCCAACAGGCTCTAGCAAATTACCCTCGCTTAGACATCATTCTCTCCGGGTTAACGAGTATGCCAATGAGTTCCTGTGAATACTACCATCTTGATACTGCTTTGCATTGCTGCATAAATCTACCCGCCCATCCATTCCATGCATTGCTGCTTGTTTCTTCATGCTCATTCGTCCGTCGTTACAAGTCCAAAAGCCACACCCGTACTGTCCTGGAACATATCCCCTCGCGCATTGCTGCATCTTTCTACAGTCATGACCACCACTCCTTGCAAGAATAGTCGCCCGACAATCCTCTTTTTACATCGCAGGCTTCTTCATCCTCTTGGGATTTCGCTGACACGGCTTGCACGTCGCTGATTGGACGGTCTCAACTCGCTGTATACCCTTCCGGCAGTCTCCCAAGCGGCCCTTTTGCCTGGCGCCGTCGCACCAGCGCGGAATGAAGTCTTTCATGTCGAGATGGCGCTGGCATATCATACACTCGGTGATGACGTAGTGTTCTTCGCACATGGTGGCGGGCCAAGTCGATCTGTTCTTGAAATATGGTATTCACCAGTTGCGCGTTCTTGACCCAGTGTCTGTGGTCTGTTGTTTCTGAGTCAAACAAAGTTGGGTATGGGAACATAAATCGAATGAATAATTTAGAAGAGGTGATGTGTCTAGTTTTGGCAGACTGTTTCGTGCAGCTCGACAAACAGCTGAACATGTTGAAAGAAGGAAATCCTTCGAGTGAGGGCTCGTGTGCGAAAAACTATATACCCGGCCAGATTTATGGCTGTGATTTTGTTTGATGAATTGTGAATCGTGAGTGGTCAATATCGTCATGAACGGGCATTCAAACCACAACCACTGCTCATATTCACCACATCCGTAAAAAACCGCCCTGGGCTTGCGTCACCGACTCTAATAATTTAAGTGAAAGATATATATAAGAAACAATCACATTTCTAGCGACTGTGATCAGAAGAGCATGAACGCTCAATCATTCGGCGTTATCCATTCACACATCAATGATTTGATGGCGTTTGAAGACGGGAACTTGCGAAAGAGGGGAAAGTCGTGAATAGAAACCGGGGAAACCCAACCTCGTTTTTCTCCGGGGCGGAGAGCTCTTTCAAAACCACAAGGACTTATTAATATAGTTCAGCCCACTTCTGCTCTTGTCCTGTGCCACACACCCTTCTTTTTTTTATTCTGCTCAATTTGACATTAACATACGACAGGCTAGGGCGGGACTAGTTCCCGCCCGTGATGGGACGTTGATGTGTGACTTGGCGATTCTCGTCGCCGATTCGTGGATGCGTGGACATTGCAGACCCAGTGGTCACACGGGTGCATCGATGCCCCTACCAGGTACACAGCCTGTATTAGCTGACTGATCAAAGGACCGGCTTTCTCGATGCATAACCATCTGATGTACAATAATTGTCGCGGACAATTCCGGACGCTTCCCACTCATCTCTAGATGCCAAGGAAAAACGGACCCCCTTCATCTGGGTCTGCACTGGCGAACGTCAATCGTCCAATCGTAGGAGATCTGCTGCGGATTGTATTTCGGAACTGGAAACGTGCTTCCAAAAAAAAAGCTCCCAAATCAATGCATTTATGCCGGCAATGACAAACTCGCATCGCGCGAGATGGTTAAGAGTATTTGTCGTGCTCCAATGTCTCGCTTGACCGCTTCGAAAATGGTGAGCCTTTTGGCTTCCAGGTCAAAGGTCGTCAAGCTGGTGGGTTGGCAGGCACGAAGCCAGGTGGATTTCGTAAGAATTGGCTAAAGAGAGCTTCAAAGTTGGCTTCTACATCAGTTGCATCAACATGACAAATTCTGGACTTGGTCGGGACGCATGAACAGAGATGCGTCATCTGGGGGAATCCATTCGTCTTTTGTATTCTACATGCTCTGTTGAAGAAAGGCTTGAGTGCAGCCATGGGTTTGCCTTAGAAGCAGGTAGGCCAGGCACGAGCCCTTTACAACCCTACCACGACTTCACCAACGGTATTCTCGCGGAACCAAACGAGTCTTTTTCATCTGTTTCTCCAAATCACTCGGTGCTACACGAGGATCTCAAATTAGCGCCGTTCCAATCCACGCAGCCCCAGAGGCCGGCGCTAAGAAGCGGAGGCATATTCAGCCACAGCCACAGTTAGGCGCGGGTGGTCGACGATCCATCCTCAACACCCCGACCGACTGACGATCGATCGAATTGATGGCTCAGTGGGTTTACCGTATCAATCCGAGTGGCCAAATCATGAGGCGTTCTCTGGAGCCTTTCTCACGACGTAAAACAAGTCTAGGTAAGTCTCTCTTTGCATGAGCTGTTTACTTTGTCTTTCTTTCTTAAAAGTGCTCGGCGCTGGGAGCTGACCTCAGTTATCAGAACTCAAACTTTGTGATTCCGGCCAACAATGGTTTCACCTCCCTTCTGTACCCATTTACCATCACGGCTCGCGGCTAACACTGAAACACGACCACTGTGGCATCCGGAGCATTTCCGAGTAACTCTAAGCGCTGACTCGCAATCGTGCATTTGGATCTTTTCACAGACCACAGGCCGCATGTCATACGGCCGTTCATGCAATGCATTCAGCTCCGGCGCTTGGTGCCGCGCTTCTTCACGTACGATAATTGGCTCAAATAAGGCGTTGATTCATGCCGTGTGGCTGTAACTGTGTTTGGACAAGATAAACCTGCGAGCACTATCGACCGAGCCAATAGTCTTCCATCGCGTCAACAGCGCTGTTAAAAATGGCCTGTTGTTGATGAAACATCCAAGAACCGCCCGGAGTCGGCAAGGTTCCTTTCTAAGATTGCGGCCGGTTTCCCGACCCTAACTTCATCTGTTGATTGGATGTGACGGATTGTTAGAGAAACGAACCTCGAAGCTGGCCATGGCTTGCTCATGGTCTGGTTTTGAACCATTGGTTATTCGACGGGCCGAGGCGCTTAGCAGACTGCGTCTTCTCCTGCCACATGCACTTATCTGACAAAATCGCAACCCCCTTGGGGCAATTCTAGGAAACATAAAAGGCCTCGACTTCCTCTCCAACTTTCGGAAAGACTCGATATCAAGCCACTCAGCATTTATCAACAGAACCTCCTCCACTACTCATTTCTATCACATCACTACATCGTACCATTTCCAAAACATTCAAGATGTCTAGCAACGCCAACATTACCAAGAACTCCACCGCCGATTCCATGGCAGAGTACCACCGCGATGAGGCAGACGCCTATAAGAGGGGCATTCTCCAGGGCCCCAAGAATCAGTTCGGCAGCTGGGATGGAAACAAGTAAGTAGCCACCTGCCACTGACATGACCGCGTGCCAGGCTGACCACGACCGCGTTCAAACAGGGAGCGCAAGGACTTTTATCGCTTCGAGCACAGACAGAGCGGATACACTCGGGAGGCTGCGAAGCACACACAGGAGAAAGACAAATGGTACCAGGTTCGGGACTCTTAGGGGGTTCTGACTTGCCTATCTGTATGGTGAATATTCTTCTCCGTTGTCACGGAGATATATTGTCCATCAGTCGTTGTACAAGTTGTTGGTCGTTGTGAGATAGTGTAGTTATCATCTCCTTTGTTCAATGTTAGTCGCTTCCAACGGACCAAAATACTATATCCACATAACCATCGTTGATTCGTGCGAAAAATGGTTCCCTGTGCCAGCTTAGACAGACGGTCAAATGTACTATTGCTAGGGACGATGCTCTACACAGATGGCCTGATTAAACCGCACTTCATAAAATACTTCTATTCGTGAAGTCGAATGGACTTTGACTTATGAAATATGCCGACTTAGAGGGCCAATATTGACTGAGATATAACTCAATGGTTGTGATCATAAACTTTTCTGATGCGGTGTCTCTAGATACAGCAACTTGAGCCCGCGTATTGCCTGTGTTTGTGTTACGAGAGATATGTGCTGGATATCCATTCTGCGCGACGCAACGAAAATCCAGCTTTCGCACTCTTGGCATGGGACTCTTTTCCGCATCCACGCCAGGACGCGCACTATCCAGAGGCTCCCGTGGGAATTTGGAACAATACCGCTTTACCAGCGGGACCTTGCCCAATAGGTTTGTCAACTCTAAAATATCCTTTTCGCTCTACCTGAATGATGTCTCCCTCGACGAGCTCATTAAAGGCAGCACCCACCCACGCATCTGCCTTCGTGGCTGTGACTTGGTTTAAGTATTTGTCTAATTCGTCATCTTTGGCCAGACTGTCTTTGGTTAGAAGATAATCAAAATCCCAAAGCTCCGCTCCAAAGTTGTTGTTTTCCACAGCAGCTAACCAGTGAAGCTTTTTGTCGGTCTTTCCCGCATTGCCCTCAGGATGAAGCTCTAAATGCAATTCCACAACCAAATGATCTTCGGACTTAACTATCTTACGAACGAAGGCGTTACCCCAAGTCATAAGAGTTATTTCTTCGCCTTCTTGAAGTGTTGCAGCGTCGACTTGCTCAATGTAAAGCTTGTTGGCAAATGTGACCATTTTTGTGCCTACTGCAGAGTTCTTTGGGTGTTTTGGTCGGGGTTCTTCTTGGGGAGCGTCCGGGCCACCCTTGATGGTGGCCAATACCGCGCTTTGTCTCTCCACAGCTGTATGTCTAGGGGCAATCGGATCGATTACCTTCTTATTCATTGCCCAAAGAATAGTCCAATCCATGGAGACAACATTGCGACTCGGGCCCTGCTTCAACATAAACTCGCGAAGCGCGTCCACGGTGAGACCACGGCGAAGAATGCCTCGTACTGTAGGCATCCGGGGATCGTCCCATCCAGAAACTTTACCAGAATCAACTACTTTAGTGAGCTTTCTCTTGGAAAGAAAAGTCTTGATGAAATTGATCCTGGCAAAGTCCCACAAGTAAACGTGGCGTAGGTTAAGAGCACTCAGAAACCAATAGTACTGTTCATTACGATCGGAATACTCAGTTGTTCGAAGGGCATGCGTTACTCCCTCGATTGAGTCAACGAGCGGACAGGCGAAATCATAAGTGGGATAAATATTCCAGTCCCAACCAGTTCTGTGATGCGGCTGCGGGCCTTCATCAGCTTCCCAGCTTGGAAAGCGATAAATAATGGGGTCACGCATTGCGCCATTTGAGCTGTCAAAGGCGATACGCGCACGGATACAGTGTTTTTTACCAAGGTCTGTACCTTTCTTCATCTCTTCAAACATTGCCAAGCTCTCGCTCGCTGGTCGCTCTCGCCGGATACTGGGAAGGCGTTTATATCGATCTTTCTTTTGGATCTCAGGATCGGTGTCGTCGGCGTATGCCTTGCCTTCCGAGATCAACTGTTGGCACAGTTCATAGAGCTGCTGGAAGTAATCACTGGTGTAGGTCACACGTTGAGCTTGGATGCCCAACAGTCCTAGGTCATGGATAATCGAGTCCTCGAACTCCTGCTTTTCTTTCTTAGGGTTTGTGTCATCGAAACGCAGAATGAGGGATCCCGTAAAGGCATCATGTGCGAAATAGTCGTTCAAGAAGGCAGCCTTCGCATGACCGATATGTAGATAACCGCTGGGTGTAATTAGCACAAAATTTCAAAAAAAATTCTATCTCATGTGAATATCATACGATGGTTCTGGCGGGAATCTAGTGACTACTCCATTCGCGGCGTCTTGTAACTTGATGTTATATCGCCCTCCGGGTTGACTGGCAGCCCCCGGCGTCTTCTTGTCGTTGCCGCTTTGCTTGGCTTTCTGTTGGATCTCGGGGTAAGTGCCTTCGATATGGACAAACCACCGGGTCACATTCAAGAATGGGGCTCTGCGAATCACGCCCAGCGCAACCTTGTTCTTCTGCAGAGTTAACCAAATTTCCTCGTCTGCGGGACCCAAAGTATAGCCTCCAAGGAAAGTACGAAGTGTGAGGTATCGGTCGAGTTCGTGAATGACAGGTTCGATAGTCTTGAAATCTGTGGGCGTGAGCCCATCTTTGAACCTTTGCAGATCACGATTATCCATGTTAATGCCGCTTATGTTTGGCGTTGTGTAACTATAATGGTCAGAAGTGGTGGGCATGCACGAAGCACACAAAAGCGAGGGGTAATATTGATATATGTACTGGAAGATGTGCCCCACTTTTTAACACATGACTCCAGAGCTACCAGTGCCTCTGAGCTTAATGCAGAAATTCATATCGTTGTATTTTTACTCGACATTTATCTAGAGGTGCGGAGCAGAAGCGAAGTGCGACTGACCAGTCAATTAAATTGGCTGATGAATGACCGCTCGCGACACCGACAACCAACGGTACGGCGTCGGGGCAAGTGGCGTTCAGTAGGCCGGTCCCACCTGAGATCAGGACAGTGAGATGTCAGCCGGTACTGTCTGGTACTAAACATTTGTTTCTTTACGTCGTTACTCCGTAAAGCAACTGCCGGACTTGTTTGATCCATTACAAGAACCACAACCCCTTTTGCGCCGGATCGTATTCTGCGCGCAAGCGCAATTATCTTTATAAACCACCCAGGCTATTACCGCGATTCAGCTTTTCATGCTTTCAAACCTGATCTTGCCTTATACACCCGTGTTCTTGTTAGTTGGCGACAGCACTGCGCCATGCACATGATGACGCATGGACGGTCGGTGGAGGGCATATCCGAAGATGAATTTCGCGACTTGGTGACTGAGTACCCTTCTGTCGTGGAAGCCATATTGAGGAGCAAGCGTAGTATGTGGCCCTCCACGCTCATTTGCGTCCAGACGCCGCGGCATATACTTGACCTACCGCCAACGATTAACATTTGTTTAGCAACCCCAGGACAAAAGACGCTGCAGGAATTAGATGCCTATCGCTATTGTGAGGCAACCCGCACATTCAGTGCCCAAGACGGCCCAGAAATGACTCTCGCGCAGGTCCAGACGCTGGTAGAATGGAAACTGTACTTACATCCTCACCCCCAAATCACAAGGTCAGCTCTTATGCAGCACTAATTTTTCTTAGACGCCATAGCAAATTTCGCCCTACTCTCATGAGTCTTGTCACATCCAACGACGCCAAAACCACAAAGTCTACCATATCTTCCGCCATCACGGCATATCGCGCAGACTCTACCTCACCAAATGCTCCTCAAAAGGCGCTTGACATTCTCACCAAGCTAAGAGGCATTGGACCTGCTACGGCATCTCTCCTCCTCAACGTTCATGATCCCGAGCGCGCCATCTTCTTCTCCGACGAGGCATACTGGTGGCTTTGCTGCGGTGGAAAGAAGGATGTGATCAAGTACAATGCCAAGGAGTACAAGGCGCTATGCGAGGAGGCTGCTAAGTTAAGGGAGAGGTTAGGCGTGGCAATGCTGGATATGGAAAAGGCAGCCTACGTCGTGATGAAGAAACCCGCTGGGGAGGGTAAAACGGCTGCCAAAAGGGATGAATTAAAGGGACCGAAAAAGCCGGGTGTCAAGGATGAAAAAACACCAAGCAAGTCGAAGCTCGGAGAAGACAATGACACATCGAAACGGCAGACAGAAAAGCAGGAGGAGGTCGACGGTACGGAGCTAAGGCGATCGAAGCGACAGAAGGCTTGATTCGGATGAATTGTGTATTTTACCAAGGTACAGTGGTTGCACGTACCACGAATGGACTGATCATGATTTGAGCGTCATTTCAAGTGGTGTTTGCCCATACAACGTGGATATCAATGCGCACGTCGAATTATGCGTTGCTCGAGAGCGCTTGAAGCGTATAGCACCCGCGCTTTGGACGAAGCTCTCGTGGCGATTTCTTCAGGAGAGGATTGCCGCCGCAATGGGATTTGAGGTCCCAAACGTTTCCTTGTAGGATCAGCAAGAAATCGGTCCTGCTAGTCACAGCGGGCTTCTTAACTGACCCGTACGTAGCATTTCACAAAGAGAAAGGATGAGCCTTACGATAAACAAGCATTTACTCGACACGCTATCTCCTTCACTTGAGGTGCCTATGGAACTATCTGACCGTATGCCATCTATCTTTGGGAAGATTTTATGCTCAGTTTGCCTCCCAGGCCAGTCGCTTGTAACAGAAAATAGGTAGGGGACAGCATCTTGTTCTTCTCAATTGCGAAGCTACCTTGGAAAGATTGACATTCAACCAGAACCCGCATTTTGATGTTGGTGTTGATCTCATTCGTGATCTACGGGAAAGAAAGCTGTGAATCTAGTTGTACAGGGATGGGTGAAATTGGTGCATGGTGTCGATTCGAGACCTCCAAATGCAGCCCGCAGACGGAAGCCCCCCAACAGAAACCATCTCGTTCGCTGACGCTATTTATAGACGACGCTATGATGTTATTTACAACTGTTGTCATCTGTAGCCAGTGATATCTCACCATGTGGTATTATCTACGTTCATCCGAATCATCGAGCATTGTCTAGACTTGGCACAACCTGTAGATCTGCATTGACCTCGATCTTTAGCCCATGATGCCTCGTGGCGCGTAATCATCTACATTCATCCTACGTTTTCATTGAGGCTTATGTCATCTGTGTTTGCATTGTCTGCAGCTGGTGTTATCTACAGCTGTTAGCCAAGTGGCACAGCATTGGCCATCGACGGATGCTGCAATTCACGTATAAATCCACACCTTCCTCCCACTGCTGCTCTTGAACTTTTTTTCCCTTCATCATCCTTAGAACATTCTTACAACATTACTAGCAAGAAGACCCGAGAGCCGGAAGAGGCCGGGTTTCTCTAGTTCCCTCCAAACCTCGTTATAGGATCTGGTAAGTTTGAAAGGCTCTATTGCCAACCTCTACAGTGCTGATCGCCTGGAGTAATGCTTCTGCCATTAGCAGAGCTCCAGATGCCAGCGACGGGCCAGAAAGTCAAACGACACCATGATATCTGGACGCCTCATGGTTGTGGACGAAGACCTTCGACGGCCTTGTCAAATTGTTGGAACACTATTCCACATCATTGACTATATGGACTACACGGACAATGAGATGTTCAGAATTTATCAGGTATGTCAGATCCTTTCGATCGCAAACACTTGAACGTATTGATGTATACTCTTGTATACTCTTGTATATCGGTGTATATCGGTGTATATCGGTGTGTATTGGTGTATACTTTTGTATGTCGCTGTACATCGGTGTATACCCTAATACATCACATAATTACAAAGGTATTGCAATTGAACGAGCCTGCTAACACACTTGGGTCCAGAACATCTATATTACGGTACCAGCGCCAAAACTAGGACCGTCTACAGCGGTGGGAGGCGGAGATCAAACAACATTTCCCTGCGGTAAGTGGACGGATTTCAGCGATGGAAGCTGGGTGTGCTGACAAATTAAAATCAGGAAAACCACCCATCATGCATCATCATCGACACGGAGCATATTCGATCCACTACTCTAGCCCGGTCCGACGTTGTAATCACCAGTTTTAACTTCCTTGTATCTTGCCACGCCCGATGGGTTCGGGCAAACACTTTTCACGATGTTGCTGCGCTGAAGGGTCTGGACGAGGCCAAGAGAATGCTGCGCCAAGCGCGCCCTGTTCGTTGCAGGTCACCTCTCTACTCAGGTGCCTTGGAGAAAATGGGAAGAGGCATCTCCGTCCTCATACTTGACGAACCTCACGACTACAGGAACCCTGACACAAAACGATTCGAGGCTGTCTCCGCGCTGCGATATGACTTCAGTTTTTTGCTCACAGGGACTCCGTTTTACAATGGATGGTGATCCATACCGAGTCAGATTCAACTGCTTCCAGGATCTCCTATCATATCGAATCGGCACTTCGAGCCCCTGTTTGGATCGGTGTCCAGCACCGACAAAATCTTGCCACCGTACGAGTCCAGAGGGCCTGTAATGGTACTATTTCTCTCGATCATGATGCTCCAGCGGCAGGCCAACATCACGGAACTGCCCGAAGTGGAAGTGCACAATATTGAGGCGGATATCAGTTGCAAGTTCCAGCTGCAAACTAGGATTCACTCGCTGGTGCAGCGCGGTGAGGAATTGCAGAGAAAGTTTGGTAGCTCCAGCGCCGCTTTCGCACAATTCTCGATGGCACAGCAGCTCGCAACAAATGAAATCTTACTGTGTTCCGCCCAGATCTCTAAGGAGATTTTGGAAGAGTCAGGTCTGGAGTCTATGGACTTCGAAAGGTTCGACAAGAATGAACTTTATGCTGCGTTCCTGCAAGAAGCTGGCCTCCTAGGGAACACGTCCCTGGAGTCCCTTACCGTAGCTCAATTCGAGGAGTTCAAAAGCTCATGGGGATGAGCATCCACCGAGAACCAAAGTGATCCGGCTGGCGGCGAGGGCAGCTCTCAGCAACCTGAGGATCGGCGGCGAGGGCAAGCGACTACGTCGGTGTATGACGACGAGGGCTTTCAATATGCCCAAGACGAAGAGGACGAAACGTTTGCACCTGGGGTGTTCAATACAATTGACAACCCAGAGTACCTCGATGGAGAAGAAACAAGTCCCGAGCTTAAAAAGAAGCGATTGGTCAGAGAGGATAACCGATTCGAGGTCAAGTGGCTGGAGGCTATAAGACAATACGATGGCGACGACAACTTACCCAGGGTTCTCAAGGTGATGGAGGTGATGGAGATGATGGAGTCAACATGGACAGACGAGTGCGATGCATTAGGCATCTACAACGAGGCAATCAGAAGAAAAGCGGCAAGTCAAGACGGCGCCTTTGTTGAAACCCGCACTGAGAAGTTCAACGGAACAACAAAGCTGGAAGACAGATCAAGCATCATACAGAACATCAATTCAGACGCAAATGACACCAATCTATTACTCCTCCGCGCAGGTGCAGGCGCTACAGCTTCGAACATCGGCGATCGCACTCCTCATCCCCACACATAGCATATTTTCTCAGCAAAAGGCCGCTCAGCGGACAAAAAGTCCTATTGTAACAAACGTAGAAGATGGGTTCACAATACACGACAGCCAGATGAGAATGATGCACAACGAGCTAGACCAATCTCTTGCGGTCAAGACATGTACTGCACTTAACACCTTCGAACGCATTTAAATACGTCAATATATATTTGTGTATATTTATGTATATTTGCCTGTACTTTTATATACTTTTATATATTTTGCTATACTTCTGTATATCTCAATACCTGAAAACACAGGAAAAACACCTATAAACTTTACACCTAATGTCGTGGAAGCAATGGAGAAGAATACGTCTCACGAGTACACACAAGCGGTGGCAGAAAAAAAGTGAGAGCGCTAAGGCCGAAGCAAAAGGCAAGCAGCTTCTCAATCTCACTCAATAGAGTGATGCAAACGCGATCAAGCGAGGGCTTGAGCTTGCAGGTATTGACGATTCTACCTCTACCTAGTACCCTGACTCTCTTGCATCGTAATTTCCACCATCCGCCAGGCATGCATCAGTGCGTATAGTGTCTATTTCATGTATTCGTTACTAAATGGTAAATAGAGATGGATCCTAGGGAATATCGCGAAAAACAGGACCAAATAGGGCTTAAGTGAGAAACATTGATGGCGACACCTATCGATGTTCAGTCTTACAGCCTGTGGAGGCTGGTTTCAGAGCATTCAATAAGCTTGCAATGGCAGCCGGAGCTCACTCTCGTCCTGGAGTAGTTACTACTCTTTTCTCTTGCTGACGTCGAAACCTGTCGTCTTCTGAAACCCAAGATTTCCTTTCACGTCATTGCTGGTTTGTGCCCTCTGATGTGCCCTCCCCTGTCGTTGCACTCTGCCGTGGAAACCTCTCGATAACCTGAAGCACATACGCCTCCGCAATCTTCAGCTCATTCAGCACGCACTTCAGTTCCCTCTCTCGATCTTTAAACACGAACGGCGTAAGACGCGTGGCAAGATCCTTCATGGCCTCTTCGTACTCGCGGTAAAACGGATCTCTTAACAAATTCTGCACCTCGCCTAGGGCCTCGTGAAATCCCTTGGCCCTCGTATACTGGTACACGTCAAGAAACGCCTGTATGTAATTGATCAACTCGCGAGTATTGTGCGCGATTTGCTCCAGGCAAATGTCGACAGTAACGGGATGGGGAGCCGGCAACTTGGGAAGCTTCAGCATGTTGGTCGGCAGGCAGTTTGCAGCTTTCAGGGCATATCTGTATGCACGCCGTCTGCATTCGTCGATTTCTGCACTGCTGCGACGACCCGGGTTCTCGGACCGAAGCTCACAGAAGAGCTCTAAGACTGGCCAGTATAGTCCTTCCGGAATGATGGTGCCCTCGTCCCGCCCGCGATGGAGGCTGCCTGCGAACTCGAAGATCAAGTGTCGATTAACGGACGTGCAGCCGTCGCGACATCCCTAGGAATGGGTTAGAGAGTTTCAGTCATTTTCTCACACATATCGCTGCAATTTGCATAATCCAGATATGGAAAACAAGTAGTAGTGATGCATGACTTACTTGACGACTCTTCAAGGGCAGCCGCAGCCGCTTTGGTAACCGCTTTAGGGGAACGGCATAAGTCCCGGCTGCCTTCGATCATGGCTTGTCTCGCAGCATTGACATCCGGCAGTGTCCCCCAGATACGGAGTTGAGCTTCCAAGAGCAGCCTATTTAACTCTTTGGGGTCCCCCGTGGTGGTATAGGTTCTGATCAAGTTGTTGAGGATCTTCGCAAAGGGTGCCTCTTTGCCAATTTGTGTCTTCTCCTCCGCATCTGCGGCCAGAAGATAGTCGACAAAGCCGTCTCGGTGGGTATCCGTATATTTGGAGCAAAAAATGTAGAGCTTGTGATGCCACTCGAATTTTCCGACAGCGTTAGATGGCCGGCCATTGACGTGCGTCCACTCTCGGTAGTAGAAGACTAGTCCGTACTTGCCCACTTCGACTGGTATTCGACGCACCTGGCACAGCCCGCTCTTCTTATTGTGGAGGATATAGAGGTTGGTATACTTCTGGGAAACGGGCCGGACAACGATCTTGGATTGCTTTTTCGGTGGAATGATGCCGTTGCTCAATTCTCCTTCACAGACGAACGTGAATCGGATGAACTCACCGACCACGACGTACGCGGAACGGAGCGAGATGCCCTTGACTTGAAGTTCTCTATGACTCGATGCCATTCCTGCTTCTGTACTGTCGCGCATTGCGTCCCTGAACTGTCCACGGCTAGGAGGCCGGGCTTGAATCACTAGCCTCTCTATCCTGTTTGGCCGTCCGACCATGTACTTCAGTCCTGAAGTTGAGACGGCGATGTCGCTCCAATCGTAACCCATGCTTCTCGATTGAAATACGAGAGATTTGTCGATTTTTTCTTTCGAAGGATTGGCGTGAGATACGATCGTCAACGACAGCAAGCAGTGGGGGACGCGATGTGTTAAGAGTTCATGTATCGGCCGAGTCGAGGCATGAAGGGCTTTAATGCTTTGAACCGCTGACGAAGAAATAATCCGAGTGCATTACTTATTGAAGAGAGGAAATGATCGCGAGCTGGCCCTTTATTGTGATTGAAGAAAAAAGAGAGGCACCATGAGGATGAGCCTCCACGTTTTCTATCAACCCCAGTTGCCGGTGAACAAACAAGCAGTCGTGTTCAAAAGAACAGAACGCCAGAGTTCAAATCATTCATAGCGCATGGGAGGCATCTGGGATTAGTCCTTTCCATGAACACATCGATTGACCACGCACCTAGTTATCCCCACATAGAGGGACGAATGAATCTGTCGGGAACAAGCTCGGTTCGCATGCGGCCAGCATGGGTGCTTGCCGACACAGTGAACAGCCACGGAAACAAGGTGACAACGTTCGGCCTGCTTGGGACATTTAGCTTCTTCATATTTTTTCAGCATGTCGCAGAATGTCGCCAGGCTGCCCTGGGTTACGGTGTCCTAGGTGCAAATCTTTAGGCAGTACCACCTGTTGGCCCGATCGTGACTCGAGTTTCGACTGCCACGTGCGTTGTGTCACATAAGCACCATAATCTGTTGCGATTGCCTCTAAGCTCCCAATGTATAGCTTTTGTTGCAACCTAGTCTCAAGGTTTAGTATCTTGGTACATTGCGTCATGTTGTTATCTTATATCATGTGGAAGCTTAATCATGTTAATGCCGTATCTCGTCTTTATAAACGACGATAATTCCTTACACATATAATTAATAGTGCATCCAGTTACCTAAACTGGGCAAGGCACAAGCTGAAACAATATCACTGGCACGCGGTATAGCACAAACATTGTGAAGCATAAATCTTGACTACATATCTCATAATTACATCCTTTCATCTAAAAGACTGCTGCCAATCGCTTCCATAACACCAAATATAAACGCTAGATCCTTCCCAAAAGAGGACGAAAATGACAGCTGTGAATCAGAAAGTAAAGGGGGTATCTAATGCGATGGAACATGAAGTCATCAACCAACGCATTTCTTCATCGTTAAATCCCGGTTACGGGAAGCATATATGGATGGATATAAAGAGATTGCGAATATATTCTGTGCTCGTGCCAGTCATGTTAATGTTTCATCAATTGTGCACCTAGACAACGATGCTGACGTTCCTCCTCGACTAAGCTTCATCGACAGTGAACTGGAACACAAACTTGAAGAGGTCTCGGAGGAAGTTGTATCGTGATGAACTGTTGCTCATTGCTAGCACACTTTTTGCCATGTCTTGTCCCATGACGCGCTTGCTACGAGCTGGCAGGAGATGATTTCGTGGGAGGAAGGCATCCGTGAGGATCGAGTTCTTGTATTGCTGGAGAAGTGTGGCATGACTGGGCAGGGAGCCAAATGACCCTGTCGGGAGGCCCTGAACGAACTTTTGTAATATCGCAGCTTCGGTTTTAGGATCAGTGATGGTCTCACGGTTGAAACCCATGTTCATGGCGGCTCGCAGAACGAGAACTTTCGATCGTGAGATATTAGGGTCTTCTGTAGCGGTGGTCGTGGTCGCTGTGCTGGATGTGCGATTACTGCTTCGCGAGTAGCTGGACATGTTCGACGCGTTGCTCGACCACCTGCCACCACGCCCGCTATCGCTGGATGTTCCGAGTACCATGATATTGGGCATCTGAGGAGAGCGACTCTCGGGCGAGATGGGCGTATCTTCGAACTCCGTCACGGGGGTTTCAGGCACAGGTGGTGGCTTACGCGGCCGTTCTTCCTGATGACTGCTCTTCACGCTTTCTCGTTTGGAGTGGAGTGAAGAACGATTGGATTGTCGACTCTCTCGGCCCGACTGGTCGACGGGCTGCTGTGGAAAGAAACTTGTCTGGCTCGGACGAGGTGTATTTCGGTCAGGACGGGTCTGTGTCCATCCATCCCTGAAAATGTCACAGGTCCCAATACACTTGAACTGCAGAGCCTAGTAGCTCTTCGTCCAGTGGCTTTCCATCCCGTTTATTTTGTCGAAGGCTGAACAACATTTCGGCGAGGCTCCAGCATGCGCTCAGAAGATGATCCATCTCTTCGGCCAGTTCACTTCGTTGTTTCATCAAGCGATGGCAGAGCGTGATGTAGAAGTCGAGGGTTCTCTCCCGGAAAGGCTCCGGCAGATTCCTGCTATCTTGGGCACTGTATAGGCTGCGAAGGATATGTCAGCTGGCAAGGAATTTTGTAGAAATTGAGGATAGGAGGTGCCATACTGATTGTTGAGCTCGAAGCTCACACGGAGCACAGAGTCTGCAGTCTCATCCTTCTTTTGCCTGATGTCGAACAGTGCTTGGCAAAAGTCCCGACAAAGGTCCAAGTTCATCCTAACACTCAGTGATGCAGGGCCCTCGTCTTGATTATCGTAGAGACGTTGGCAAAGCTTTCAACATGTCTTCCACGCCTTTTCATGAGCATCTGGGGTACCAGAACTGTGAAAAATGCGTGCGCGATGAATCGCACTGAGACTTGCTAACGTATTACAGAGCGTCCAGCATTCCTGTAAAGCCGTTCTGAGAGCAGTGATTCCATCATCAGCAGATTGCAGAAATGGAACACCGGAATAATCATCATCGTCATCATCATCGCCCTCAGCTTCTGTCTGTTCGTCGATTTCTGTACCCTGATTAGAGACGGAACACACCTTCGGCGGTCACAACATTCTTACTTTCGAGACTGCTTGTACTACTGGATCTTAATCTGCTGCCATCACTCAACATGTCTTGCAAATCTTGAGCCCGAGGTGTGGCGCTGTCAACGCTGTATCGGACGGGCTTGACGTCTGTAGAAATCGGGGGTCTGGCGGGAGGTGCCGAGGACTGGTGGAGGAAACTTAGCAGACGAAACTTTTTCAAGTAATGAGGGACGCTCTTTACGAACCTTTTGCAAAGAACTGTTGAGATCTATCCGAGTTTCCTCGTCTGCTTTCGGCGATGTTCGCTCACTAGGCGGGCTTTGCTGTGCTGTGGATTCCGTGGAAGTCTGGGGAAAGGTGTTAATAACCCCAAGGCTGGACAGATGGTAATCGAAACTTAAAGCAGCTTACCCAGCTAGCGAAGCTTTCTGGAGCATGGATGACAGATACCGCCTCCTCGGTGCTTGACTGCCGCACATGCTCGGGCAAGTTGGTGGTCAACATGAGCAACTAGAAGAGTTAGTAACTTCGAGAAATATGCAGTCCGAAGGCAATGAGTGCGAACCTCTGAACGCCGGCTTGCATCTCCATTATGGCCTTGTTCAATTTCGTCGGATGCATCATCCTCGATTTCTGTAGTTTCTGTGCCGTTTGAAGTAACAGGCGATGGTCCGACTATGTCACTCGGGCTGAGAATGTTGTTCATTGAATTCGATGATATACGATTGGCCGAGTTGGGGCGTAACATGGCCGAGTCTGTCGCTGGCGGCGGTGATGAGCTGCAGTCGTGTCAGTGTCAAAGCTCGCAACTTGTCCATGAGATCCCTTGACTTACACGACTCTGAAAGGGGAACGAAGCCCTTCGGTATCTGAGGGTGTGGACATGTCGCCTTGTTTTCCAAAGGGAAAATGCAAGTTACCAGTCGACGATCTCAGAGGAGCCTCTAGAGCCATAGCTAAATGGCTTGAACATGTAGTCACCGGCGATGTTCCGGATCAAATACAAAAGCACTGCCCAAAAAAGTTCAACAACGGAATTCTTTCGATCTAGGGAATGAATAAATGCATGGGCCAAAACTCCGGCCAGACTGCCTTGTGAAATCCGATGAGGCAGTGGAACGACGAGGTCGACGACGGGATCGCAGTGTTGTATGCCTGGCTGTGCGATGAAGGGCCACAACTTTGCGCTCGTGGTTCGGGAGCTCTGAGGTCGCGTTTTGGGCCTCGCTTCCCAGCTTACGGACTTCAAAAGGTAGCAGACTGCCCAGAATCCTCCAGATGGAGGGTTGGAGGAATTGGGGTCTGGCTGAGCGAGCGGGCGGCTCTGGTTTAAAGAGGCTCCGGGCGATGAGTGGTGCTCGTTCGTTGGGTTGGTTGATGGACCAGGGTGGTTGGGATTGCTTCAGCCCCTGTCAGTCCGCGTCCGACTACCCACGTAGGCCGCAGTAGGCCGAAGTCCACCCCCTGTGAATGCCTGGTATGGGTATCTGCAGCGGACGGGACACCCCAATGCGCAAAGCTGTAAGCTGCACGATGAGTGACCGCTGTGTCGATGGCGAGAAAGCGGCAAAGATGAGGTGGCCAATAGTCGCGGATGAACCTGGGCAGTCTTCGCGGTCTTATTCGCGATGAGAGGGTTGGGATTGGAGAGAAAAAATGGGAGATTGATCCTGAGGTGCTGGTCGAGAAGAATGTCTGCTGCTCTGTCTGGACACAGTCATCTAACCAGGCGCAAAGATGAGGGGCTTGCGAGCCTTGCATTAGGAGCAGCTACCTTGCTGGTGCTGTTGGTTGGCCTGATGACTGCCTGGACGATCGTGGCCTGTGCGACTTGCTCAACGCCAGATCCTGAGGCCTTGCATACCTTGCTGGAACTGGACCAAGAGGGTCTGGTGCCTTCGGCCGACCGAATGCTTTTGTAAAAGGACGGATGCGCAACGAGGATGATGCTCTCCGTCAAGAAGACAACACTAGAAGCGGGCGATAAAGTTGTGCAAGCGGCCACAGCACGCTGCGGGTGTCAAAGCCGGGCTTTCACCGATTCTCAGCTGTCGAACAAGAGCGACAGCCTTATGAAACAAAGGAATGAATGGGCGCTCGAACCAGGATCTGAATGATGACCCCAGATGCACACAACGGCGGCGGCGGATGAGTCGCCAGCCTCCATTGGAACTAGCTCTGGACCACCCTTTCAACTGCCCTTCTTGTCCCCTCTTGCCGCAACGGCAGCTCCAACCCAGTCCGGTCTGCTGGCCAGTCATACGAGGCCATTCCATGTGGTGGAGGTTGAGGACAGGCCTTGATGCGGCCAACGCGTGGGGCTGCAGGAGGGAGACAGGCCTCGGCGCTTAATTCAGGTGAAGTGGGTTGGCGGCTCGCTTCCGATGGCGTCCGTCTGCTCAATCGCTTCGATGTGGTGTTGAGGGAAGAACTCTTAGCTAAATTACTAAATGAAAATGGTTGTATAAACACTTTCAAAAAGTGTCTCTACTCGCCTTGTACAGAAGCTCATGCCTCGCGAGCCATAGTGTATCCCAGACGAGAAGCAGCCGGGAGGAGACGATGTTGCGGTAACACACAGATGACCTGCGCTTCAGACTCCAGCACTGGCGAGAACTTGGAAGAGACAATATTCTCGACAGCATGTGTGACACCGCATGTGCAGTCTCGCCATAGTCTTCGACAGACAACAAGACCCCAATTCCGCACTGCAGATTGATGTGCGTCCACACATTGACGCCGACTGCATCGACCTGCAGCTTTGCTAACCAGGCGGGTCGGCATGTTCATTGCTTCGTGGGCATAACGATAGAACGGGTCTTCACCAGCCAACTAGATCTGCCTCTCCCAAGCTGCTGGGAACTTTCTCCATTTCCAGATGGCTGCGGATTCCTGGAGGTTGGGCGCTACCGTCGCAATTTCAAGAACTCGATTGAAATGGGTGATGGAAGCTGGCCGCAGTAGAAATCGCGGTCTGAGACTAAGAAAGCATGCCATCACGCCAACGCATTGTTGCTGTTTGCTGTATGGCCAGAGACAACATCGTGGACGAATCTCAGTGCTAGTCACCCACGAGCTGTTTTCTCAGTGGCTAGTCTGCGTCCCGAAGATCTGGTCACGGCGGCTTCGTAGCCAAATGAGGTCTGGTGGGTGGAGACGACGTGAAATCGGACGGGGGGTTGATGGCAGCTCCAGGGGTTATTGTGCGTCGCGTTTCTGTTCGTCAGGCGAGGAGAACGACCCTTGAAAATGGCGGAAGCCATCTTTGAATTGCAGTGTGGAAATTTGCTTTTCGCATCTCGATCCATATGGGGGCTTTGGAACGGAGTTCCAGCCAGGCTTACGTCCAATCGACATTTCAAGAGCGGCGAAGGAGGAGCCTTCGGCCAAGTACAATGTGACACAAGCGTTTGACCGCTCCTCGGACGCCTAATCTGCCGCTGCAAGCGAGTACGCACATGGTATTATCTGGAGCTGAAACGCTCTGGAGAAGCTTAGCCGCGGCATAGAACGGAGCTCCTATTACGCGCAAGAAAAAGAGGAGGCATTACAGTATGGTGCAAGCCACGAAGACGTTCAATTGCACGACAACAGACTGGAAAAGCATTCTTCTGCTTTGCCAAATGACAAGACGCTGAATGGATTGGGGTGACGTGATACCTCATCTGTCTGAAGAAAACATAGGGAAGTATTCTATTCAAAACGCCGACTTCATGATACCTGAGCAAGGGTGTCCATGTTGAGACATCATGGATCTGCCTGGCCGAGGACCAAAAGGTGGGCATCAGGAGGAAGACGCCGAGTATTACAACCTACGCGCTGTGATGCACATTCCGTGAGGCGAGCCTTTTTGCTGACGACCCCGGACGCCGACCTGTAATCCGTCACTCAGCACTCATTCCCTCTTTGAGCCAAGAAAAGCCATCTTTACAAGCCGGTTCAAACGACTAGCGCACCTGTATCCGCGGCTATATGCATCCCTCAGATAAGTTGGCCGACTTTGGCGACCCATGTCTGTCACCAACTCACGACCTATTGGTCAAGATAACCGCGATCTCGCGGCTGCCCGATGATGCGGTACAGACTTTTTGTTTACTGATTAACTGCACTACGTGGGACAGCCCAATTTCGGTTTCAGGTCTAGCTCAGGCATCCTTACTTTGTGAAGGCTCGCCTCCCAGAGTTCCCATGCGCCAACCATTCTGTTGGAACAACCCGTTGTTTAGTCTAGGCACATTCATACCACGACAAGGAGAAGAATGCCTTGCACTGGGTGTCACGACTCGCGCTATACAACTTGGACCGAGCATTTCCTGGCCACTCGTTAGCCCGTTCCTTGATAAATGCCTAGATATCGACGGGAAACATTGCTCAGAAGACATCATGGCCACATCCAGACTCTGAACACAGTTCAAATTCTATACAGTAAACCAGAATCCAGCTCCAGTATACATCGGTACACGTATGTACACACGAAACTCGAGCATGTACCTGAATATATCTTATATGCGCAGATGCAGTCGTACCTGGGCATGAAGACGAAACTATACCCAAGTATGTGCATTCGTGACATCGCACTGCCTTCCACTTGCTTCGCAATCCTCCCAATGGTTAGGGTGCAAACACGCCGCTCGAGAAGGGAGTTGCAATTCTGTCAGAATGACACAGGACAGAGCTATTGACTAGCCACCAAGGGATGAACGTTAATGCGAGAATGTTTCTCGACGGAGTAAGCCAAGACCTGTAGATTTTATTTCAACCTTAGAGCAATGTGTAAACTCGCAAACGTGCCACAGCATAACCCTTTTCGTGCGCCAAGTTCATCGTTTTATCAAAAGACCAAAAGAACGCCATCCCATGCTTAAGTTGACACAACTGGATATCATTGTAGCTCATGCTAGTTCGTTGAGTCTCTGCTTCTTCTCGTTTCGTCCGTCAGGAGTGTACCTAGAGTGTGGTTAGAATGGTGTGTTCGCAAATGCATAAGTCGTTTTGTCATTTACGTACTTCAGGAGCTTCTCGATGAGATCAACGTGGGTCATGATCATACGACGGCAGCAGTATCGCTTCAAGCCAAGTTCGTCCATAGCATCACTTCCGGACTGGTCAGCTTGCTTAATTGCCTCAAGGCGAACAGAACTGCAGACACTCACCCATCGGTCTTTCTTGGGTCGGCAATCAGTTGAAGGTAGCGCTCCCAGAGGTCACCGGTGACCTGCACGACTTAGCAAGTGGATTTTCGCAGCTAGGGCGGTTATACTTACCTTGCCGCAGGAAAAACAGCGAATAGGAATAATCATGTTGGCGATGCAAGCTTCCTCGGTCGACAGCATGACAGTGATTAAAATTAGTTGCGATCATGACGGGATTCTTTGCCTGTGCGCGCGAGGGTGGACTTCAGAAAATACCTTGCCACCGAGGTTTTGCCGCACCGGCCTTCTTATCTTATCAGCAAAAAGTTCACTGCGGGACCAAAATTTCTTTGGCAGCGCAAGCAAATCCCGGCCAATCTTGCTGCAAGTCCACGAATCTGTCGAACGCGGCGCAAATTTTCTTTGCATCTCTGCGTGGGTGTCCGAAAATCTCTCTTAACATTCAGAGAGACTATCAGTCAACATGGCCGGCGCCAAGAGTCCTCAGACTAAAGACGATAGAACGAAAAAGCGCAAGCGAGACACCAATGACAGCGACGGCAAGCCCAAGAAACACCGACAGCAAAATCGTGATAGTAGAGTCAATGGCGACGATGAATCGACACCCCGGAAAGAGAAGCATGCGGAAAATGCTGCATCCACCGAAGGCAAGCCATTGACGGCTTTCCGCCCCCAGGAAGTCATTCGCCAGTCCGATGATGGCGAGGCAGGCTGGAAGGTTTCAAAGCCAATGGGCGGCAGAATGTTGGACATTGATCCCATCTTAGCCGCCGATGAAAAGTGAGACTTCCAAGCTCTGATAAGTAGTTCATATCGCTGATTGTTTCTCGAAGATACTTAATCTTGACCTACAACACCTCCCTCCAAATATACAACGCTTCAGACTCTCTCCTCGTTCGACGCATCCCGATTACCACTTTGGACACCTCCTCCGCCAAAGGCTTAACGCCTGCTCGAATCGTCGCGACGCGGCTGTCAAAAAGCAACTCGCAGTTTTTATGGGTGGCTTGCTCGGACGGAAATGTCTATTATGTGAACTGGACAAAGAGCAGCTCTCCTAGCCCTGCATTTCAAACTGCGTCTGGCACAGCAAAGGCTCTGGCCGTAGTGCCTGCTGCTTATGCCGCGAAGAAAGAAGTACTTCTGGTTTCTGAATCCGACAGAGCGACCCGCATGGATGTTGTTGCCTACAATGCCGACGATGGCGACGAATCTCGGTCAAAGAGTATGCTCAATCTCAAAAAGCAAGGGCACGGGCTCCAGATTCTTGAATGCAGTGATGACGGACGAATCATCGTTGGCGCATTCCAGGATCGCCTATTCTTTGGCGCCGCTACTGGCTCTGCCGACAACCTCCAAGAGCTACAATACGACTTCTTCTCTTTCGACAGTCCCGATCTCATCACCTGCGTTGATTTGAGACAACGGCAACGATCCTCAGGCGGCAGGAAAAACCAGCCAGCTTCAAACAGCGTGGTCGATGTCATCGTTGGAGGCGCCAGAGGCAGTATCTACATTTACCGTGATGCAATTGCCGCTGTCACGTCAGGCAAGAATCATCAAGCTAAGGACGGGCTTGAAGTACAAAAATACCACTGGCATCGCAAAGCTGTCCACTCCGTCAAGTGGTCAAGAGATGGTGTGTTTATAGCGCCCCCCAGAATTCCTCAGTCCATGAGCTCACATGTCTTTTCATAGGGAACTACTTCATATCTGGAGGCTCCGAAAATGTCCTCGTGGTTTGGCAACTGGATACTTCGAAGAAAGACTTCCTGCCTCACTTGTCTGGAAGCGTCGAGAACATCGTTGTGTCGCCTATAGGATCATCTTATGTTCTTCATCTGGACGATAACTCTGCAATGATACTATCTACAGCAGAGATGAAGCCTACCGCTTACATTGCAGGAATTCAGTCAGCTGCTATTGATTCGTCCGAACCGAAAGACTTGCTTGTTCGCCGTGTTTGGGACACGCCAGAGAATGTTCGAAGACCGATACCTGCTGCCATTAGACCCACGGATCCATCGCGCCTTCATGTCTGCGTCGGGAACGGGCGACAGGCGACCATGTCTGGAAACTTTTCGGCCCCGATGCTGCAGTCCTTCGACCTCCAGTCTTTTACAAGCGTCTCGAAACAAGCGCTTGCACGAACTCAACCGACAGACGTCAATCTCACCAACAAGGGGCAGACCATTAACGAGCCTTTGGTTACAAATATTGCTTTCTCCGGTGACGGCAATTGGTTAGCGAGCATTGACGAGTGGCGCCCAGCGGAGAGAGACGTGGAGAACATTTCCCCCGACTTGCGAGAACAATTTATTCGTGAACGACATGAGATCTATCTCAAAATCTGGGAAGTGCGCGATAATGGCGATTCTTTGGCTCTGGTATCGAGAATCAATGCCCCCCATGCAACGCGATGCCCGGAAAGAGTACTCGATATAGCTGCTGATCCCATCCTTACCGCCTTTGCAACCATTGGTGCCGATGGAGTTGTACGAGTCTGGCGGCCTCGCGTTAGACAAAACAATGGCGTCATTGTCAAGGACGAGCTCGGACAGAATGCAGTATCATGGGCCTGTGACCAAGTGATTGCTGTTGGTGACGGCACCAGTCTCGACGATGGCACCGACCTCGTGGACCCAACGCGTCCGGTCGAAGTTCAAGGCAGCATCTCGTTTTCAGAAGACGGCTCGACACTGTTCGTTGCCTTTGGCGCTGTGAATTCTGGTGTTGTGTTCGTCATTGATATTGCAACTGGGGAGGTGGTGAAGACATTGGAAGGTCTGTGGGACGGCAAGCTCAAATCATTACGTGCACTGTCCTCGTACATCATTGTGCTATCCGACGACCTCAGAGTGTACGATGTCGTGGGCGACGAATTACGGTATGGCATTGTCGTGCCCAAGATCACTGGCGTCTCCGACTTATTGCAACTGGCCGTCGATCACACATCAGGACATTTCGCCGTCACGCTGCCGATCGGTGGTGTGTCCAGCATCGGTGTGTTCGACCCAGAGGATCCGGAGTCGTTGTTGGTTAGGACCACACCTCACCGAATCGTCAGTCTCGTCTCAGCGCCCTCGACAAGCGGGTTTATCGCACTTGACGATGCTGCCCAAGTATGGGTGATCGCCGAAGGCTCAGACCCGTCCTCTCTAGCAACTGTTCAGCCACTCCAGGACTTGCAGTTGGACGATGTTCCCGAGTCACTCAACACTGACGGTCACAACAATGGTGTTCTGGCAGCCGATGAGATGGACGTGGGCAGCGAAGATGAGCTAGAGGATGGAGTCGCAACTGATGGCGATGTTGACATGGAAGACGACGGCGATGACGACGACATCAATGTCAACGTCATCCCCCAGCAGTTTTTGACGGAGATATTCGATGTCGCGCCTGCATTTGCCGCGCCATCCATCGAGGACATGTTTTACAAGGTTACTGGGCTTTTGGCGACAAAGCCTCTTGCAGAATAATCATGAAGATGCATATAGACGCGTGTATGTATATAAAGAGGAAGCGAATGTAATAGCATATATCAGTTGGTTGGATTTCGAAGACAAGTATAGGAATTGATACTCATGTGGAGATTTCGTGCTGTCAATGGCCTTCGATACATATTCTAGTTCATGACAAGCTCATCTGTTCTAATTACCTCTACTTCTTGATCGGATGTGGAAGCGGCTGCCCCTGCAAGTCCTCGTCCGGCAGCGGCACCAGACGCCAAGTGGGCCGACTCTGGGGAAGTGGGCGGGTCGCCGGCCGGCCGGAGTGCGAAGACAGAGGGGTCGTGCGATTACGCCATTTCTAGGAATTATGTCATCCCAAGAGGTGATGTTCCGAGAGGGCGAGATTGACATGCGAGGCGTCGCTCATCTACTTTCAATATCGCCAGCAGATTAGCGTACGTGAAAGAAGCCAGCTAGGCACCTTCAATCGCAGATCCGAGCTTCGAGAAGCCCATTCCTACCCATCACTCTCTAATAAGCTGCGACTTCCACTCACAAGCAGTTTCTCATTCAACAACCCATCATGTCATTCACATCCATCCCCATACTAGACCTGGATCTAGCCAGAAATCCAAACACAAAACCAGCGTTTCTAGGTCAGCTCCGTCATGCTCTCATGGAAGTTGGCTTCTTATATCTCAAGAACGTCGGCATCTCGAACGACCTCTTTCAGGATGTAATCCACAAGGACAAAGCATTCTTTGACATTCCTTTGGAACAGAAGTCCGTCCACCTCCCCTAATCAACTCAGTATTCAGCCAGTATACTAACAAATTTGATACTTGGAATAGACTCAAGATTGAAATGAAAAACGCAAACTCCTTCCTCGGGTACTCTCGCCTCTCAGCCGAGATCACAGCCGGCGAAATCGACCACCACGAACAAATCGATCTGTCAACCGAGCACCCCATTCCTACCCCCGGGTCCCCATTATACTACAACCTCCTGTCCCCGAACCAGTGGCCCTCAGAAACACACGCTCCAGGCTTTCGCGCCACATACGCAGAGTATATGTCCCGTATGGGCGAAATCTCCATCTACTTCACATCTCTCATCGCCGAGGCGATCAAGCTCCCCGCCGACGCGTTCAACAAGTACTTCGACGAGGACCAGCAGCACAAGCTCAAGATCGTGAAATATCCCGACATGGCGGAGCTGGGACGCACGGACGGATCCCAGGGACAAGGCGTTGGGCCGCACAAAGACAGCATGTTGACGAGTTACTTACTCCAAGCCACATCCCACAAAGGATTAAAGGTGCAGAATGTTCAGGGACAATGGATCGATTGTCCGCCTATTAATGGCACGCTGGTTGTTGCTATAGGACAGGGCATGGAGGCTTTGACGCAGGGCGTGTGTGTGTCGACTACGCACAGGGTTCTTTCGCCGGCGGCGGGATCGGGCGCGCGGTTCTCGATTCCTTTCTTCCAGGGCGTGAAGCTGGATGCTGATTTTGAAGATTTGGAGACGGTTGGCGTGGGCAAGGTGCCCGAGGAGGTGCGTCAGCAGCGAAATAAGATCATTGAGCGGACCGGCGGGAGGATTGATGATGTAGAGTTTACGTTCCGCAAGGGCGCAGTGGCCAAGACCTTGGGAGAAGCTACGCTGAGGAACAGGGTCAAGAGCCATCCTGATGTCGGGGAGAGGTGGTATCCGGATATTCTGAGGGCGATTCGGGAGGAACAGGCTGCGGCGAAGGCGAAGCAGTCTGTTGCGCCTCGGCCGGATGGGAACGTTGTTCCAGCGGCTGTGGAAGCTCATTGACGTGTACCTGTGAGCATAAATGTTGGCCAGATAGATGCTCTTCTAGGCAATGACTCATGTACAGGGTCGTAATTGTAGAATATGCAGTTGCTCGCTCCGTACTTCCCGTGAGCCTTTGTGGGAGGGGAGTGGATTTTCGAGGTATCGTGGTGGCATGACGCAAGGCAGGAACTACTTCAAGGCTGCACTTGTTCAAGACTTAGGCCGTGTTGCTATGACGCACGATGAATCTTTTTGTCTCGTAGATACGTATTACGGTATGCTCAATACCAGTGAGAAAACGAGGTTTTGAGCTCAGCTTGACTCTCAGGCGCCTATGTGTACTCCTCCACTGCCGTGCCAGAGCTTGCTCAGAACAAACGGGCGAAATGCCACAGAGCTGTTCAGAAAAATAAAGCACATGCCTGCGAGTCAAGAACGGTGCCGCTGAACAACAGATTCGTTCATCAGATCTGTGTTTCAGCTCTGAAAATGCCTGCTGTGTTGTCTGCCCCATGTTCCCATGCGACTTCGAGGCGACCGCCAGGGCAGATGCACCGCAGGACAGAGAACCTTGCACCTACACAAGTATATATTCATGACAATGGTCATTTCACTAGCGCAGATGCTTGCTTGAGCGCCCTCGCCGCGCGTGCTGGCGAACAAGAAACGCAGGCAGCCTACAAGCTCTCGAGTCGGTCTGCGCATAAATACATACACATTGTAGAAAGCTGGAGGCTATTCCCTTTTTGCCCTTTCTCCCTCCCTTGTTCTTTTCTCTTCGTTCTATTCCTCGTATGCTCACAGAATTAAGCATATATTAGATAAAAAAGAAGCTTATTGCCTTATATTCTTCGTTTCAAAGCACCAGCACACTCCTTATTTACAAAGACTTTGCCTCAGTCGCTTTGACCAGACCCTCTAACCCCATTAGCCCTGATCGATTAAGAGCTTCTAAGCCTCGTCATCCAGTCCGAGACATAGCTGGTTCGTCAAGTCTGTACAACTGTAATGCTGCGCTAACTGAATTGTCCTCATGGTCTACTAGACCCTGAATCCAACCTGACAGTATCCCAAAAAAAGAAAAAGAAAAAAATACAGCGTATGCCATACGGCACAAATATGAAGCCAGAGATGTATCAGCAGGAGAATCATATAGCCATGGCGACCGACTTAACAACGTACGATACCGGAAATCCCTGCCGAAAGAAAGAGCAAATCATTCGATTGAGATCTTTTTCTCGAACTGAAAGCAAAGAGGAGTTCCAAGCCGCCGTATCAGATGATTCGAAAGCAAGTGAAGCGTTGACTATGGAGAGGCGACTGTCGATCCCGAAGGGGATGAGAACTTATTTCCTGTAGTTGGCGACTTGATCCCAGTCTCCTGGATCCTCAAGTCAAAAATTGGAAGGCACACTCAAACTCGTGCAGAAGCTCGTCTTGTTGTCAGAAAGGTAAAGGACTATTGTACTCGCCATTTCTATCCTCACTGACAAAAGGCTTGATGGAATTCGTCATGGTGTCGTTATACCCGTGAGAACAAGTGGAAAATGTACTATTACTCAGAGTTTCTTGAGGTACCAAGGCATGAGACTCACGAGCTCAGCGATGCCTGGAATTCCAAAATTAACAGATTTTGCCGGAAATACTGCAACGAGGATCCGATAGAATGTACGGCTACGCCCTCGAAACCTTGACGTGTTGCGGTCATGCTCACATACTGCCAAAAAATTCTCACAAAAATCTTGGGGAAAAGAGAAGATCTCAGAGGAAAAAAGTGTACTGAGGATCACCACGGTGTCAATACAAAAGTCGCGGGATGGTACATAGACGATCACAGCTGCAATTAAAATAGTCGAGTGAACATAACCAAGGTGTTACGACTGCAACAAAAAGAAATGAGTGAAGCGGTATAAAGACTATCAGGATGACTAGGACAGGGTCGATTAGAGATAATACAGGAACACGACCTTTGACGGCTAAGATTTAAATAAACAAGGACCAGAACGAAGTTGCATACATGCAAGTTGTTCAATTCTCATGTTCAGAGCTGTAGAAAGTCTCAAGTGACACTGTCCGTTTTCCGCTGCTTTGTTCTAACATGTTAAATTTGGATTTCATAGCATGCTTAGGAAAACAATTATAAATGGGAGGGAGAGGACGCCTCTTCCATCTTATCCTTTGCACTAAAGCAACAGCGTATCTCTCTTCTCATAAAGCCTTCCCCTCACTTTATCTGACTACAATACTCGACCTTTTCGGTTTCAGTCGCCCAATTTTAAGACCCTTGCAAATTCCAAGATATCAGTGGTTCGTTTACGCCTTCTGTCCCCCCTCCCCAACCAAATCTGCACTAACTTGCCCTTTGTAGTGGTGTAGGTCCAATGGCTACTCAGCAACATAACCTCCCTAGCAGCACAGGCAATACACAGCTGTAATTTGTGTATGATAAAAATATAGGCGTCACAAAAAATCTGGAGTTTTTTGATATTGGACGTCCTGACCGACTCGAAGGGCAAATTATCAGAGTGAAATCAGTCAGACATAATGCGACCGATCTCGACAAAGAAGCGTGGGCGGCCTTAGAATCGCGGAACGATCCCACACAAAGACAAGAAGTTTCCGATGTGAATCTGAGTTATGCCAAAACGGAAGCTGACGAGTTATACGTTGTGATCGGCGAGTGGATTCCAAAAAGTGCTAAGCCGGGGAAGCTAGGTCATTCGCACGAAGCGCCTAATCCAATGCCTTGCCAGGCACGCCTTCTCGCCGCACGTGTCATATCAAAAGTCGTTGAGCTTCACTTGCTCTCTGATAAAGAAGGTGGCAATGATCTTTACGAAGCTGTCCAGGTACCCAAACCCCAGTTGCTTAAGGAGGGGGAAATAGTCTATTACTCGGAGTTCTTTCCTACGAAAGCTAAGACAGATTGCGCTGCGCGGACAATAGAGAAAATTTTGCATAAGAATATTCGCAGCTATTGTTGCGATCTCCGGACTATATTCAGGCTGGGCCTAGGTGACGAGGAGCTCTGCGACCATGGATTCAACGTGCAGAAGCCTTGCTCTTCAGACTTAGGAAAGAGGTTTCAGCAGATGTGTCAAGAGGATAAAAACAATCCATGGGCATACTACTTTGTGGAAGCAAAGAGAAACAGGGGAAACGATTTCAAGACTTTACCACCAAGGAAATAAAAGGAAAAGGGGGTTAGAACATCTAGCAGGTTACTAAAAAGGCAAAAGCATAGAATAATAGATTATTAAGTGTGAAAACAGTTTTTTTTTTTTTTACTATACTTTAAGCTCCTAAAGCTTAATGTAAAATTTTCTTTCGCTCTTTAATTCCACTCTATTTAGATCAGAGCCTAGGTCCACAATCTGCGATGTGCAAGGGGGTCCATAACCTTGTTCAAAGTCGTCTAAGGTTGAACTAATGTTGTTTATTTCCCGCTCCTTTGTTCTAATATGTTTAAACTAGGAATTTATGACTATAGTTCTAAGTATAAAGGTAAAGAAAAGAACCTTCTTTCTATTCTATGCTTTATCCTAGACTATTACGCATCCTCTCTCGATAAGACTTTTCCTTGCTTCGTTTGACTACGCTATTTAAGCCACTTAGGCCCTATTCTTTTCTCTATAATTTCGAGACACAACTGCTTCGTTAGCTCTTTCCCTTTATCCCAGATCTGCTTTGCCCTTGCGGTATACAGACCTGATGGCTAACCAGAACGATCAACTGCCACCCGCCGCGGAAAAAATGCTAGAGTATCAACATGTGTACGTAAACCATTTAGCCGTCTCGATAGACTTGGATATATTCGATACTGGACGTTACAACCGGGTCCTAGGGCAAGTCATTGACGTGGCATACTCAAGTCGCTACTTCGCTCAAGGCAAAAAAGAAATGTCGAATATCGACAAGCTTATGTTGTCAAGAAAACACACCACAAGACAAGAACTAGACGACGTGGATTTCAAATACGCCCGTAATGCTTCCAGTACGCTCTTCGTCGTGGTCGGCGAGTGGATCCCAAAGGATGCAAAGCCCAGTTGCTCGACCGAATGCCCATACCAAATGCCTCCCGAGGCATATTTCCTGGTTACACCTTTAATATCGAGCGTGGTTAACCTTTACATTCTTCTTGGCAGAGGCCTTAATGGCCGTTATGAAGCTTTCGCATTGCCCACCAAAATATATGAAGAGGGAATAAAAGCTTATTACTCAGAGTTTCTTCCAACAAAAGATCCCGCTGCTAGCAGAAAACATAGGTTCTATGCGTGGCATAAGAACATTAGGAAGTATTGTGAAGATATTAAAACCATCTTCAGACTAGTATATCCCCTCACAAAGGATGGCGAAAGCCCCTTCCTCGTGGAGGGATTTCAAGTGCCAGACACATGTTCACCCTTAGCAAAGAGGTACGTGAAAATGTGTCAAGCACACTGCAGTCCTAAAGACAGAGCTGTTTGGGCTGTGGCTAGTCAAGGCGGAAGAGGGAAACGATGAGTGGAACTGCTTTAACTTGGAAGAACGAGAGCGTGAGAAGGCAAAAGAAAAGACAGAGAAAAATGGGGACTAGTAAGGTTATAAAGGATAAAAGCATAAAGCGGGAAAGACAAAGAAATAAAGGATGTGCTAAGGGTGACACTAGTTTAACTACCTCTGTTCAAATACTAGAATTTAAGGACAAGATGTTGTTTAATTCCACCCTTTGTTCACACGCGCATAGATTTAATAATTGAGATAACATAGCTCTAGATAGAAGCGCTCTTGTTCGCATGTGTTTAAGCTATCATTCTACGTTGAAAGTCCCAAGTATAAAAGTGAGGAGATGCTCCTTTCTAATTTATTCTCTTTCCTAAAGTATAACGTATTTTCTTTATAAAGGCTTCCCCTCACGTGTCTTAACTACACTATCTAAGCTTGTTAGTTTACAGCCGTTCAATATTCCAGCTTCTTTTATTCTCTCTTTTATTCTCAAGATATAACTAGTTAGTCGACCTCTTTTTTGTTTAGTCTTTTTTTCTATTTTTTATCCACGAGCGCTGACTTATCCCTGCAGCTTGCGCTGATCCACAATGTCTGCCTATGGAAAACAGCAGGTAGCCGGAAAGCTCTATTGTTATGTGTACCCGCAGAATATAGCTTTCACAGTCGACTTGGAAATGTACGATATTGGGCGCCCTGACCGAGCAGAACATCAGATCATTGAAGTGGAATCCTTCATTGCACCGAATAAATTTGGCGTCGAGGCAGCTTTAACTGCTGCATGTCTGAGGGAACCTCTCACAAAAAGGGCGGAACCTGTCGGCCTAGATCCCGAGATTCGTCGCAAGGACCCCAATAAGCTGTTTGCTGTAATTGGCGAGTGGGTTCCCAAAGATGCATTCCCTCAGCAGCCAAGTCATTTACCCGATTCGCCTAAGCCTTTCCCTAATAGGTCACGTTTCATCGTCAGACCTCTAATGAGCGACAAGTCTCAATTGTATATGCTCTTTACGAGAGAGAATGGTATCGGCTATGAAGCTATCTACGCACCTAAGAAGGTGATGGAGGAAGGAGACCTCATCTATTACCAGGAGTGGCTTAAAGCGGAAAAGGTCGGCCAGAGACCTCAAGTATGGCATAAAAGTATTAACGAAGCTTGTGCCAGAATCTGGGTTGACTTGCAATCATGCCGCTCTCGCCCGGTCTGACGAGCTAGACCGTTAGAATGTCACACGCCTTGTCTATGGCGAAGTTTATTCGAAGGCAAATTCGCATTGGAGGCTACATGATTGTTACGGAGGGAAAAGAAGACGAGGCAACAGAGCCGAGAACTGTTGCAACCACGGGACAAAGGGTCGAAAAATTGCGATCGAGACTATCGCTTCAACAGCAGATACAATGCAGCGAGATCGAGGAGAGAAGAATTAGCAAGTGTGCAAAATAACGAAAGCATAAATCAGAAAATGATAGAAAAGAGATTGCCCCTAGTATATAAATAAGGAAAGCAAAAAAATTATTAAGTGTCTAGACAGTTTAATTACTACATTGTAGCTATTAGAGTTCTAAAGTAGTAATGTTCTTTTTTCACTCCTTTGTCCTTGTATGTCTGAACAGTCCTCTATGTTCACAATTTCCAGTGTGCAAAGAGTCTGATTGCCATGTTCAAAGTGGCCAAACACAATAGCTGTTCTTCTTTTGCTTCTTTGTTTTAAACTAGAAGTCTAGGCTTATAATCCCAAGTATAAAAGCTAAGGATAGGAAGCATCTTTCTATCTTATGCTTTATTTCTAATTAATAACGCATTCTTTTCTACGAGACTTATCTATCGCTTCCTTTCGTGGCACTATTGAGCCTATTGGTTTTGGCCGCTCTTTGTCAGGACTCTCAATAAATCCCTGAATAACACTGGTTCGTCGACTATTCTCTTCACCTGATACATATGACCTGACTTCTTCTTACGTTTATGCAGATCCAGCAGCTACTCGGGCAAACCACCTGCTATCTCGGAGGAGTCGCAATGTCACGGTCCGAGTTCATGTATCCAAGCCATATAGGCGTCACTAAACATGGGCACACATTCAACATCGGCAATCGTAACGGATTCGAAGGGCTCATCATCAAAATGAGATCCGTTGATTTTAAGTACACTAAGCAATACGGCTTTAGGGAGCAACACGACTGGGAGGCCCTACTATCGTCAAGTGAACCCACCGCAAGGCAGACATTAATCGGAACAGATGTCTACCCTTGGGGCGCAGAAAACATGGCTCTTGTGATTGGCGAGTGGGTTCCAGAAAGTGCCATGCCCAAACAGCTAAATTACTCTACCACATCGCCCAATGAAGTGCCCTGCAAGACACGCATTGTTGTTAGACATCTATCAAGCCCAGGAGAAGAAATCTTGATGCTCTTTCATAGACCGAGTGCTTATGGCCTTTATGAAGCTATCGCAGTTCCGCCTTCAGAGTTAAGGAAGAGATCGATCATCTATTACCCAGAAGTCCTTCCAGCGCGAGGCTCTGGCAATCCACACCCTCTGACATGGGATCCGCACATCAGCACAATCTGCAAAGAACTCAGGACCATGTATAGGCTAGCGGAAAGGGCACAAGCGGCCGTGGGGCCTAATCTCAAAAACATGAACCCGTCCACAATCCTAGCAAGGAGATTCCTAGAGATTGTGCTAAAGAACATTGAGTGGATCCGTCGGGATACCCGTTCAAGTGTTCATCATAACACACAAGAAAGAGGAGAGAAGTTTAGGAAACTACCCTAACACTACTTTATAAAATAGGCGTAGGAAAGGGGCAAAGAAGGGATAGAAAGAAATAGCTCTAATAATTATATAAAACATAAAAATATAAACTAAAAAAGGATTAACAAAGAATAATAAAAAGAATAATAAAGTGTGTCTTTAGTTTCCTTATGTACATTTATAGGTACCTAAACTTAGAGATAATGCTATTCTAGTTCATTCTCTGTATTCAAATGTGTTCCACCTCTTTGTTCGTATGTGTTTAAACTAGAGTTTTACATTCACGGCCCCTAGTTTCAAAAAAAGAAGCTTCTATTTTTCCTTCATTTCTCTTATCTCGAATAATCAGGTGTTTCTTCGTGAAAGAGACTCTCGCTTACTCTCTGGGCTACAGAAACTCAGCCTAGTCGACTTTGACTTTGACCGTTCAGCACTCAAGACTTTCGATTCACTCCAAGACAAGGAGGGTGTGTTCAGCAGTCTTATATCTCATGTCTGCACTAACACCATCATTCTTGCAGCCGCTGTTTAGGTCCAATGTCTATGCAGGAAACACCCGCGGCACAAGAATTGCCGCGCAGTCCGTACATTTATCCGCCCGATATAGGCATCACGAAAGAATTGTACACCTTCGAAATCGGGGATCCAGGCCGGAAGATACATCAAGTCATTGAAGTGAGATCTTACATTGCAGCTGGAAACCCTGACTTGGGGAGGCACCTCCAGGACGCACTCTCGAGGGTTGATCGCCCCAAATGGCAGAAATTGATCAAGTTGGACAAGGAATTTAACGCCTCCAATCGCGAAAACCTATTCGTTGTGATTGGCGAGTGATTTCCCAAGGAAAACAGCCCTCCGAGTTTGAGTCAGTCTATCAATGAGGCCGCTTCAATCCCTAGTTCGGCACGTATCGTCGTTAGACGTTTGAAGGACCCCAACAACGTGCGCTACTTCATGCTCTTTGACAGAGAGGGTGGAACTGGCCGCTATCAGGTCATCGAAGTATCCTCCGAGAGAATGGAAGAAACTGGTCACATCGTTTACTACCCAGGTTGGCTGGAAACGCGCAAACCCGGTGAGCCGCCGGGGGTTGTGGCACGCCTATATTTACGACCGTCGTGACGCAATACGGAATATTTACCGTTCAAACGATTAGTCAACCACAGGGGACTCTGACACTCTGGACCTACGCTCAGTCTGATCAGGGAATGTCCGGGATTTGTCAACGACTGGGATTGATCTAGGAGGGATGGGGCATCGACGACTGCCATAACTGCGCGGTGAGGGATGAATCAGGAGAACAGTCTCAACACTGTTTTCCAAAGATGCAAAGGCACAAAGAGAACAGGGAAGCGATGAAACGACCAAAAAAATAGATTCCCAATTGTGCAGATCGTTCCATTTTCATTCTTTCAACAAGAACCCCAATACAATTCGTTCACGAATATCACATCAACAAGGTTTTTCTACACGATTCCTCGCAGCCGCACTATAAAAAGTGACCACACCATCCCTATACATCGACATTGAACTCCCTGGCGAGAGACGAGTCCGTTCAAGACAATGTTGTGACAAATTGTCGTCACTCGCATTGTCAAGATTGGTACCTCTTAGGTGCTTCATGTATTCATGGGGATGAAGACGTATCTCATTTGTTCACAGAGGCGGATTCATCCTACCTGATTGATGCAAGGCAGACCACCCTGCTGTATTCACCACCATTCGCACACCGACAAAGCATTGGCGTCAAAGCGACGGTCAGCATTGTGCGGCTCTGGAATAAAGACCTTTTCGTCTGGGACATAAAGTATATTCAATCATAGTTTTGTTCTCGTCAACGCCATTCGTGCCTACACACAGACCAACAGGTCTCGTTTCCATTCATCGCCTTTTGTGACTCATCTCCATACTCTTCCACAGCGTCGTTCGATTTACGGTCCATAGCGTGCGAAAGAGAGCCCAACGCCTCACCGCATGCTACATCGCAACCAGTTCGGCTTACACACATTGCGTCTCATCGACTTATTTGGCCTTCTTGGGCTCAACATCTCCCTCCTTGGCAGCCAGCTGGTCCCCCAAGTCATTGTAGCTCTTGTGCAGCCCCTCGCTCTGCTTCTTCAGCGCCTGCAGATCGGCGTCCTTCTGTGCCAGCTTCTTCTGCAGCTCAGCGACCTCGCTCGACTTGTTCTCTTTGTTGCTCTTGTTGCTCTCAAAGGCCTTGACCTTGTCCTCGAGGTGCATGTTGTCGAGGATCATGTGGTACATGCGATTCAGGATGAGCGACAAGAACAGGGTGAAGCCGCAGAGGTACATGTTGCGCTGGGAGTAGAACTTGCGGGCCTGGACTTCGAGGCGTTCGTGGCCAAGGACGGCACTGTATGTCAATTCCTTGTATTAGCATGTGTTCTGTTGCCCTTTATGCGCGCGCGCTCCACACAATGTTTGAGTCGCTGCGGCGATGCCATGAAAGAGCGATGACGTTAGACTTACGGTCCCTTAGAGGTCTGTTCGCCGGCGGCAATGACTTCCAGCTGCACACGGTACACTCGGTTCACGCTGTCAATGAACAGAATCAGGATGAAAATAAAGGTGATTCGCAGCCAGTGCATGATCTTGGAGACGATGGGGTTTTCCGAGATGAAGCTGTTTAAAAGTGGTCAGCTTTCGCCAATGCAGGTTCAGGAACGCTGGGAGCAGACAAGTTACGTACGTAAACACCTTTCGCTTGGCTGTGAATGGCAGAGGAACGAGAAGGAGCATGAACAGCCCCATCTCTATAACGAGAAGGAAAAACACCTGCACTCATGGTCAATTCAGCTAAGATGTTGGTCAAGTAAGTTGGCAAACTCACGAGAGTGTAGTAGAGCGTCATGGTGGCGGCGGGGAAGGCAGCAACCTGTGGTGAAGGGACAAAGTTGCGGTCGGGTGGTCGTGGTCGATTGAGGGGAGGATGCAAGAATGGCAGTCTGGCCGAGAATGCAGTGTTTGGGGGAGATGGGGTTTTAAAGGACAGGAATTACGGATCGATCGAGAGGGAAGACGTTGGAGTTTTGAGTTGGAGCTGGAGCTGGAGCCGGAGCCAAGGTGGCCGGTTTTGCTGCGCCCAGGCAGAGAGGCAGGCAAGGACAGCAAGCTCAAAGCTCACACATCAACATCAGCATCAGTCACAGCTGTGACGTCCTGCATTCAGCAACGTCATCGCTTGTGTGGCTGCACCGCCAGACTCTAGCCGGACGGACATGGGTCAATTTGTTGATCGATGCCTGTGCGCCGCCTTGGCCCGCAGTGGTGCCCGCTGGGGCTGTCGAGGTCGAGGTCGAGGCCGAGGCTGGGTCGAATCCAAGTCGAAGTGGGGGCTTGGTCAGTCTGGTCTGGTAAGCTTCACTCGACCACCTCAAACGATCTGATCCTATTCATCAACAATAACACCTGGTCGGCACACACTGACTGACCTGGTTCCTGGCAACCGCGTCCATCAATTCCACGCTCCGCTCGTAAACTCTGGGGTTGCTCGATGCCGATGCCGAGTTCCGTGGCAGAGCATTCGCCTGCACCAAAGACCTACATTGGGGGGTCATAAGTATTTGACCACCTCAATGTCCCCAGCCTAGCCAGATGCTAGCTACCTACATAGGTAGCTAAATGGAAAAAATATATATTAATACATTTCAGTACATATTTGTATAGATAAATATATTATAGTATATATCGTTCAAGTCGGCAGTCTGGAAGCAAGCTGGGCGGTTGCAACAATGGCGGTGAAAAGTACCCGGGTAGGTTTGAATCACAGCGAAGCTAAAAAACTAGTCCCTATCGCTAGAACTGATAACGAAGTACATTAAATAACATGCAGATTTGACCTCGATGCCTTTTTTCGTCCATCCTCCACTTATTAGACCATGGACCCTTGAGCCAAGAATTGATTTGCAGTGCAGCGAGGTGTTGGAACACAGCGGGCCCCGCATGTTCTGCAGCCAAAGGCCGAATCAGTGATGTTCTGGGGCTCTGACACTTTGAGTGCGTTTCCACTTGTGCACTACAGACGCGTGCATGCTGCACCCGGCACGCGTCGTGAGTGTTGACTCTGTCAGTTGTTTGCACTTGCACGAGTGACAGAGGCATCCTGTCAACTGCCAGCCGGCGGCATCTGATCAACAATCTTTTTATTTTGTTCTCGCCTCTCCCCCCGCATTTTCCGAGAATCCATCACCAATGTTATAATATCTTGTCAACCGATTTATGATACCATCCTTGCGCCAAGCCCGTTGCGATAGTTTGAGTCGCGGCCCCTTGCTTGACTTCAGGGCAGCCGGTGCCCGACGGGACTGTTTGGTGACCTGAATGTCTCTGGAAACTCTCTGGAGGCAATCGAACCTGGGTGATTCACACCCATCCTCTGGGCAGGGCGGAGGAGCACGCCGTCACAAGCGAGACCCTTAGTCATCTTGGATCCAACTCTGTTCAACCGCCACGGTCCTAGATCGACAGATATGTCCAACACCAGCTTCCCCAGCGCTCCAAACCTTCACCATACTCCAGGAAATGGGGACCTGGCGACCGACCCCGACCGAAATCAGCTTACACAAGCGGCGGCTCTGTCACTCCAACTCGAAGCATTCGGAAACCGCACCTTTGATTCCATCAGTTCACCCTCACCGCGACAACCACCACCCTCTGGCTTCAACCGTATTGAGCGGTTCGCGACCCTGAGCCTGAGTAATGCACCGAATCCTCGGCCGATAAATGGAATATATGACAGCCCAACACCATCTCCAGGCGTCTCCGTAGCGCCCGGTTCCATGACGAATATGCCTGTACGATCGACTCCCCCGCGGTCTGCCATTCCGCCCCAAGCGGTACCGGAGGCGGCAGCCGCCAGTGGGATGACGTCGAAGGGCCAAACCGAAGCGAGTACGGATTGGAGCGTGAACAAGGTCATGAATCAACTTCAGACCTCGCAGCAAGACATACGAGACGATCATGCAAAGTTGGCTGGCTACATTCTCGAATCTACCAAGCCGATTGACCGCCGTATTCATACAGGCCCGGACCTTTTTGCCAACGTGTCAACACTAGCGGTCCCCGAGAAGAAAGGCAGTACGATGCGAATCAAATTCAAGCAGCACTTAAAGGTTAAGCGAGACCAACGAGAAGCACATTATGAGCCCGTATGCACCAAGACAAACAAGGACCGCGTACCGCCATATAGGTTCCATCACGTGGAGATTAAGAAGAATATTTTAACCCCAAATACCATGCTCACATTCGTACCACATCTGAGAGATCTGGAGAGTTCCGAGGAAACCAAGTACAACCTCTGGCTTAAGGAGCTGGAGGACATCGACCTGAAATCCGGATTCAAACCCATGAACCGCGAGGACAAGCAGCAGCTCACCATCCAGGGAGAGAGGGCTGCCACATTGTCCCTCTACCTGGATTTGTGGCTCGAGCGGCTGGCGATGCCTGGGTGCACCAAGTCGGCCCTGATAAGTTACATGGCGGCCCGTGAACCCGATGATGCCATAACACCACGACAGAAATCCGATATTCTTAGCTCTCAAGGTGTAGAAAACACCACTCCGGGAGCCAATAAAGCCGCAAAGATGTTCACCGACGCCTTTCAGCGCATGTTTCACGACGGCCTGCCTGCTCCCAAGCAAATCGATCTTCGCAGGGTACTGATGCTGGACGAGTCTGTCGACAATATCATGGACTCTAAGCCGATTGTAAAGGACGCCACGAGCTTAGACGCTACCAACGCGAAAGATGTGGAAGACGAAGATGAGCTGGCCGAGACGAACCTGGCCACATATTGTATTTTGGGCTGTCTGATATGCTACAGTCATTCTTGCGATCACGGCGAGTATGATAATAAGAATATGAAGCGCACATTTTCGATATCCTCGTGCTCTCATCTGTCTGATGCTTTGAAAAACCGACGGAAGGGCAGAATGAACGAGGAGGTGACGGATAAGATCTGTCGACGACAGTGCTATAGACGCGGCGCTGACCACATGCGGATCCATGTGCACCCACGACCATGGCTGGAGGATGAAAGGGTTGTGCTGCGATCGCTTTACACCACAGCAAGGCATAGCTCTTACAAAGGTGATCCGATTTGCCTTATAGCGGAATTCCTTGACCGCAGTTGCGATGAAGTATTTGCAGAGTTTCAGCGGATGGGGATTACGCTGCCACAGCCCGAGTCATTGGAAGCACCACGCGTCAAGAATCTGTCCTGGTATGATCGTCGTCGCAAGGTCCTCTTGGGCGATTGGCAAGATCATACCATCACTCACGCTCATCAGCGTCGCGAGAATCTGGAACCTTGCTCGCATGAAGGTCTCTGTGCGCCGCGTATCTGTTCATGTGTCGACGCCGGGGTGCTCTGCGACAAGTTCTGTGGCTGCACTGTTGACGACTGCGCCTACAAATTCACGGGCTGTGCGTGCCACTCGCAGGGACAAACCTGCCAACAAAACAGAAAGGACAAGCCTTGCATTTGTGTGCAGTTGAATCGAGAATGCGATCCCCAGCTATGCGGTTCTTGCGGTGTCTTGGAGCGCGCCGATCCCCTGAATGCCAATGACGCTGAGCTACACGCCACTGGATGCCAAAACTGCGACCTCCAGAGGGGGGTAGGCAAGTCGTTGCTGTTGGGCCAAAGTCAGCTTGAGGGCTGCGGCTATGGTCTTTTCACTGCCGAGGATATCGCCCAGGACGAGTTCATTATCGAGTACGTCGGCGAGCTGATTACCCACGATGAAGGCGTTCGCCGCGAAGCTCGACGTGGCGATGTGTTTGACGAGGAATCCAACGTATCATATGTCTTTACGCTCTTGGAAAATGAGGGTATCTGGGTTGACGCAGCCATCTACGGCAACTTGAGCCGCTACATCAACCATGCGTCGGAGCATGATACACGGGGATGCAATATCACCCCGCGTATCTTGTATGTGAATGGAGAGTATCGAATCAAGTTCACAGCGATGCGCGACATCCAGGCTGGGGAGGAGCTCTTCTTTAACTACGGAGAGAACTTTCCAAACCTTACTAAGAAGCTATTAGACGACAAGGCAGCTAGGAAGCCCGAGCCTAAAGTGAAGGGCACTCGAGCGCAACGAGGCGTTGATGACGCTGGTCCGGTGCCGCGCAAGCTTGAGAGAAAGAGAGGACCCGGACGACCAAGGGTGAAGCGAGACCTCCCACCGGGGTTTGCTTTGGAGGCAGATACGGGTCGAGCGACCATGACAAAGAAGCGCAAACGAAGAATTGACGACGACGACGACGACGAAGACTTCAGCCCAGTGGCACCAGGGCGAGCAGCTCATGCCGATGACTCTGGGAGAGACTCAGACGAGCCGGAATCGGCATCACGGCTTCGACGAAGGTCCAAGAAGTTCGGGCAGCCAGAAACGCCAACGAAGCGTGCGGAGTTGCCCAAGAAAACACGAGGCAAGCGTGGTGGTGCTAGGCCAGGGAGTGGGCGGCCTAGAAAACACCCCCGACCAGTGCCCAAGCCAGCTTCCGAGAGCTTCAACACTGCCGCGGACGCAACTTCAGAGTCGCCAGCGGCCCCAGCAGCAGCGGCGGCAAGTCAGGGCTCATCGCGGACTGTGAGCACGCCTGAGCCGAAGCGGGTAACAAGAAGCTCAGACCGGATACAAGTACATGAGATTGAGGATAGTGACGATGCGGCCGAAGGCATGGCATTTTCGGGCGGTCGGGCCAAGAAGGACGACACTGCGACGGCGCAACGTGATGTAGACGAGGACGACGAGGACGAGGATGTCATGGTGCGGCAGAGAAGTGACAGATCGTCAAGAGTACGACGACCGCCTGCGAAATTTCGAGATGATGACATCTGGAATTAGTATACGAGATGACACGGAATTTGCGGCATATGTATAAGTGTTGTATGTAGCCTTTGGGATGCGAGGTGATTTACAATGATGAAGACAGACTTCTGTATCTGTATCTGTAATGCATGCTGGATGAGAACGCGAGTGTGGTGACGAGGTAGTTTACACGTGTGCGGTAGGGAGTCACAAGGATTTGGCTACGAAATGTGATATCTGCGTATTTGGTCAGGCTGATGTGACCTGCTCACATAGGACCAGCTCAAATACTAAAACTAAAGACATAAAGATGTAAAATATATTAAAATATACAGTAATCGATCGTTCGAGCTGGACAATGATTTGCCATGTTTGCATGAGTAGATGCCCGTCTATTTCACGCTTCCTCACAGCCCGTATATGAAGGTCACATTATTGCTTGCTAGTATTTTCAGGCCCTTTTTACAATAAGGGTCGCTATGAGTTGATTAGACAGCGCAAGGCGTATCTTCACGTTTTTACAACAAAAGCTGTGAATGTGGCCTCCAGGCGTACATCCGCATTTTCGCAAGGTCATATTGGTCGTTCTCGAGAACCAGACACGTAGAAAGTGTGCAGACTTACGAGCAAAGATATATTCGAGTCCAAGAAAAGGGCATGGGCAAGAGACGGGTACGGGTACGGCGCTGATCTATTCATCACCACACATGACAGATAATGCTCAAACCCTCTTTGGCTTACCACTAATGCAATAACTTGGCATCGGCAGCAATGAGAATCACAACCATCGTGCGCACCACCATTGGCATACACCAATTTACCATCAGCCGTGTCGTAATAGCCCCTGACAAACCCATCCATCCCACTTTGCTATGCGCCGATGCAGGGGCCGACAGACGGCTCCCAGCGACTCAGGAAAACGGCGTCGTTGGATGGATCAATCAACGCACGGTGGAATGGAATGCCACAATGCCTTAGTGTCCTTCTGCCAAGGCAGGCTACGTCATACGTCACGTGATGCCCTGCGGTGGAACACTGTTGCTCCAGGCACGCCTATGACCTCATCACTCGACAAAGAAGCTCGAGCTCAAAATTGCGTGAACAATTCCATGTCTGGGATTCTTGGCCCTGTTGTATGCCGTGCGGCATCCCAGCACGCTGATGCCAATCCGGCAGGGGCCGTAATCGTCCACTCCGAAGAGCCAAGTGCTTTTTGAGGCTCGGAATTTTGTTTACATCGGGGCAGTGGGTAATGAGAATATTCACCAGGGTGTGTTTTCCCACTTCAAGCTATGGAGGGGCAGCTTTTTTGGTAATTCCTATTCCCAATGCTGATGCGGTCGGTTTTCAGAGCGGCACGGCCGGGTGGCTTGCCCTGCTCAGTGCCAGAGATAAGGCAAGCCGGACAATGCAGAATCTGTAAAAGCTATTAGATCACGTTCAACCCACGGCTGGAGCAGACAACAGAGCTTGATTAACCACTAGTACATACTATCGAAAGACGAGAATGCTCAGCGACAGCCGTAAGCGAACAACTCATCCTCCATTGGTCATGGGCATCTGTCAGGCAGCCAATGCCATTTTCAAACAAATATTGCATCCATCCCTTTTTGTCAGGGCAACGGCGACAATCCACGACGGGAAACATTGACGCCTGGTAATGCCGTAGATCTCTCTCTCTCGGGGTGGCTGTGAAGTTGGGACTAGGACGAAGGAGTTGTTAGCCCGGCGAACCAGACGGCTAGCGTCAAGGGGCCGGGGAAATGAGACACAAAAGCCATGGCAGTTATGGTGTCCATGACGGGATGGACGAAGGGATGCGTTTGGACAAGACCATCATCCTTTGGAAAGTGAGAGACAAGCTCAATATGCAGCTAAGGACACGCAGGCTGAAGCTTGACGAAGCTTGGGATGGATCTGGAGGGGCTGCTCCTTGCATCCGCATCCGGAATGGGAATGGGACAGAAACGAACCAGACGGACAAAGAGGCAGACGGCAGGCCTACAGCGGCAAGCGGTCCAAAACAGCCTTTGCAATCGCACGTTTTGGAGGTGCACGACTAGTAGGGACACAATTGGGGTGTCGTCGATGCAACATGCAACAATTGGACTTAATACTTGGAGAGTCTGGTTGGTTTGGTTTGAGCTGGCCTGCTCTGGTTTGGCGGCTAGTCCAATGCCGAGCCTGAGACCTGAGACACCGAGCTCGCCAGAGGCAGCATTAGCAGACGTCGACTGGAGATGCTTGTAGCGGTACATGCGGAGCGAGCCCTGTTGGCCAACGACGCGGCGGCACCAAAGGGTCTTCGGCCGTACCGGGAACCCCCTGGTCGCCTGCCTGTTGCCTGGTGTTTGATCTGGCTTGGTTCTTCCTGATGCTTGTTTGGGCCAATGCCAGAAGATGGAACCCCCGGTCATTATCGCGCTCACACTTGCGCAGTTGATGCAGTTCTGGTTGCCCTTAGTGCAGTTGACGGTCCCTATTAGTCCCTCGTCCCTGCGCGCACATCAGCCAGGCGGCCCACTGCAATCCAGCCCGCCGGCCCAAAGCCCAAAGGCTCCAGTCAGTGCTGGGCCCGAAAAGACGATGACGTCGCCGAAGAAACCGCCTGGCTGCTCCCAGCACCGACCCATTGCACCCCCATGACGATCTCTTTCCCGGTGCTGCTCCCTCGCTGCTCTCCGCAGAAATAACACCATATAACCATCGCCTGGTCCCCGGCCCTCCCTTGGCTGTCAGTTGCATTTCCATTTGATACCTCTCTTCCATCCCTGCCTTTATACCCATTTCCGTATCCATCCATCAACCTGCTCAAAGTTCGGCTGCTCGACTCTCAATCGCATCCTGAGCTTGACCACCACCCATTCGAACACCCCAATCCCCAACAGAGTACAGAACTCTCAAACACACCGCCATCATGCATCGCACCTATTCTATGCGCACCACCCGCGCGCCTACTGCCTCCCAGCTGCAGGTATGCTTGTGCCGCCATCAGCGCAGCCCTGGAGCCAAAGTCGCTCGCTTCTCTTGAGACAGCTGCTAACTCACGCGACCACCAGAATCCTCCTCCTCCTCCCTCATCCACCAAGTCTGGCCGCTTCTTCGGAAAGGGCAACCTGGGTAAGTACCGTCGCTGAACTTCGAAACGACCTCTCCGGAGCTCGCGGATCGAGTGAAGAACTAACATACGGCAATTAGGCCATGCTCTGCGTCGCAACGCTGGAGGTGCCTTCGGCCCCGACCTGGCCAAGAAGCTTGCTCAGCTCGTCAAGATGGAGAAGAACGTGATGCGAAGCTTGGAGACTGTCGCCAAGGAGCGCATGGACGTTGCTGTAAGCTACACCCGGGATCTCCTGTGCAGACGACGTTGAAGAAATGACGAGCTAACGTGACACAACACAGCAACAACTCTCCATCTGGGGCGAAGGTGCTGACGAGGATGTTTCCGACGTCACTGACAAGCTCGGTGTTTTGCTGTACGAAATTGGCGAGCTGGAGGACCAGTACGTCGACCGCTACGACCAGTACCGTATCACCATGAAGAGCATTCGAAACATCGAGGCTTCCGTCCAGCCCAGCCGTGACCGTAAGTACCCCCACCACCACCACGGTCTCGCTAGGATTCAAGTTCAAGCACTCTCTAACATCAATTAGGCAAGCAGAAGATCACCGACCAGATTGCCCAGCTCAAGTACAAGGAGCCCAACTCCCCCAAGATTGTCGTCCTGGAGCAGGAACTCGTCCGTGCTGAGGCCGAGTCCCTCGTCGCCGAGGCTCAGCTGTCCAATATTACGCGTGAGAAGGTCAAGGCCGCCTATACCTATCAGTTCGACGCCCTGCGCGAGCACTGCGAGAAGGTCGCCATTATCGCTGGCTACGGCAAGCACCTCCTCGAGCTCATTGACGACACTCCCGTCACTCCTGGCGAGACACGACAGGCCTATGATGGCTATGAGGCTAGTAGAGCCATCATCCAGGACTGCGAGGATGCCTTGACCAACTGGGTCACCTCCAACGCTGCTGTCTCATCCAAACTGTCCACTCGCTCCCGCACTCTATCCCAGCGCCGCCGCAACAACATCCGCAACCGAAACGACGGCCACGACCTGTCCGGCCAGGACGCTCCCCTGAACGACAGCAGCTCATGGGTTGGCCGTGACCATGAGGACAGCGACGAGGAAGAGGAGGAAGAGGAGGCCGCCAGCGACCTGAACGGCGAGACTCGTGGCCGAACCAAGGAGGCTCTTGTTGTTTAAGCATCGCCCTTCATCGAGAAAATTAAAAAAATCGATATGCAAACGAAAGCAATTCGAAAAGCGATGATGACAAACGCTCTGGTTCATAAGAGCCTGACGACAGCCCCGAGACGAACAGATCGAGAGCGGTGGTAATGATAAGTAATTTTTAACCTTGGGAGGGAAATACGGGCTGCTGGTTCAACGGGACATTTGGAGTTGCTGGCAAGTTTTTATTTTTTAGATCACAGAGATGGCCAACCAGTCTGTTAGAAGGCTTGGATGTCTCTAGCGGGAGAAATTTGGTTACGTAGTATATTCTTACTCATTAATACCACATTTGTTTTGGTCAATTATGCGTTGTCGCATCTTGATCGATTGCCTCGTGCGTGTTCGTCAATATCTCTCAGGATGGAAATTTTTCGTCTAGAAGGGTATCATTAAATCTCCATCACACGACTCCCCGAGCCTTAGCCTGGCTAGCAAACTCCTCCAGTTCCATCTTGACGATATGATGTCCCGGCACAACAACCAACCCCAAATACCGCGACGTCATATCCACCGTCACACTCCCATCGGGACTATCTACCAATGCGCGCTGTGCCTCCGCCCCCGACGGCTGACGGTACTCATACGTATTTGCCAGCACGATATTTTTGTCCTGTCGCCGTTAACATGTTTAGATGTCTTAGGTACAGTCAGTCAAGTGAGTGCGGGTGTGACGAACAGGGTCAGTGCATTTGAAGGCGCCCCAGAATAAGCGGCCGTCGGTGGTGAAGACGCGGAAGTTCTTGTTTAGGAGGGAGGAGAGGTAGCTTTGTGCTTCGTCTTTGTCCATTGTGGCGGACGGGGGATGGGATTGGGTTTTGAGTTGGATGGTGCGTGGAGCTAGATGTTGATCCAGTGAGTTGGGTATGATGACCTGGGTGCTGGACGTGTATTGCTGGCTACAAGTTTATGGCTTTATAAGATGAAAATGAAGGACTTGAATAGGTGGCAGGAGCAATATTCTATGCTGTACTGTTTTTCGAGGAGCATTCAAGATACCCCATGTCCCTAGCAAACCTGTATTGACGCACGGAGACTAGATCACTTGCACGCGGTTAATCCAGCTAATGCGAGTGTTTTTGGTCAATCGATCCCCGGTCTCCACGGAGTTATAGAAACAAAAAAAAAAAAAAAAAAAACTAACGCTTACTCAATCAATAAATTAGGAATAATTTTCACCTCACAATGCTTGCTATCCTGCAATACCAAATCTACATCCTCAGGGCCATCACGCCCAGTGTAGCCACCGGCTAAACCCCGGCACCAGGTCCCAACGCTCCTTCCCATCAACTAACCCACTCGTCATCGAGACGTCCCTGAAATTGGTGGTCGCGCGATCAAGACTGACGACCCGACGACCCCCACAGCCAAATTCCGCTTTCCGCGCGCGCGCAAAAGCCACCCGAACCCGGCCACCTTGCACCAACTTACAAGAAATTACTTCCATCCAGCAACATTTCTGCCTCCCGCAACTCGCGCCATTTGTCGTCCGTCAAGAGCCCTTTCGACGCGAATCATGGATCAGCGAGAGCTCGAGTCGCGCGTGAAGGCGCTGACGAAATCTGTTGCTGCGAACGAACCACCCGAGAATGCTATCAAGTTGCTGGATTCGTTGAAGAAGGATGCGAAGCCTACGGAGGAGATGCTGAGGGTAAGTTTTAATCGATGCGGTTTTTTCGGTTCTGTTGAAATCATTGGGTTGGCATTGAGGCGAGAGCATCCCGCACGTGGATGTGCTTGTGAGGAACAGCTCTTGAGCTTGCGCATGATGCCTTTGCCAGCAAGATTTAACGGAAATGCGAGCCCGTTGCTGCGGCCTTGGATCATGCTGCATAGCATAGCTGTTTTACAGACTCTCATTACCTACTATCACAACAAATTTGTTAATGTCATCAAGAACAAGGCTAAAAACTTCAACAGGCCACGAAAGCAGGCGTCTTCGTCGGAAAGCTACGAGCAAACCCTAACAAAGAAATCGCCAGAGCAGCCGCCGAGCTAGTCATCAAGTGGAAGAAACTGGTCGAAGCCGAGAAGAAGCAAAAATCAAAGATGGGCTCCCCCTCCACACCCGCGTCATCACCCATCCCAGCCGCAGCCACCACCAGCGGGCCCAAGAAAGCCTTCACCGGCAACCCGGAGACGCGAAGACACGAGACGGAAGGCGTAGACACTCAGCGAACGGATTCAAAAGTGCGAAACTCATGCATTGGCCTCATTTACAACGGCATTGCCTACCTGAGCACGGAGTCCTCAACCGATATTATCGCCCGGGCCGTCGCTGTAGAGCATGCTGTCTACGCGCACTTCAAGCACGAAGAATCCGCGGAGTACAAGAAGAAGATCCGCTCTCTGTTCGCCAACCTCAAGAACAAGTCGAGCAGCGAGCTCCGTAAGCGAGTCCTGTCCGGCGACATCAGCGCCCAGAAGTTCGCCACCATGACGGACGACGAGCTCAAGAGTGAAGAGCAGCGCAAGATGGACGCCGAGCTGGAGAAGGAGAACATGAAGAAGGCGCAGGTTCCACAGGAGCAGAAGAGCATCAGTGATAGTCTGGAATGCGGCCGCTGCAAGATGAAGAAGGTCAGCTATACGCAGGCGCAGACGAGGAGTGCTGATGAGCCGATGACGACGTTTTGCGAGTGCATGAACTGCGGACACAGATGGAAGGTATGTCGCTTGCCCTCAAATACTGTAAAATTTAGGAGAGATAAAAAGCTAACATATTGCAGTTCTCTTGATTCGGCGCAACGGTGCGAGGCTGTACACTACGATACCAGGGGTTGAGCGAAAAGCGATTAGAAGTGTGCTGAATGAAGAGTCGGGAAGGGCGTTTACACTTCAATTGTTGGGTTTCTGATTCTGATGCATTTATTTCTTACGAAAGTACAGGCGCATCATTTACGATGGATGGTGCGGAGTTTGGGGAGTGCTGGCCATACCACGCTTTGACGTAAATATATTTATTGGACTTTGAAGGGTGTTGAGAATGAATGACTCTGCTGGGTTCGTGATCTGGTGATGAGACTGAGGGGAGTGGGTGGATTGAGATGGGTAGACATGATTGCAGCGATTCTTATCACTTTACTTTGAGGTCTTGGTGATTCGTTTTCTTTATCATGGCGTGCTCTGGATCATGATGCTTTCAAAATGTGTCATCCTACTTAGTCAAAATGACAGCGAAGGGTTGCAAGCAGCCACGCCTATATTGATTCTGCCATGTAATACACTCCAAATACTACTATGCATAACGTGGCATATATATCTATTATTTCATACATTCCAACGCATCATTATCTTATGTCTCGAAGGGACCAAGGGATGGATATCAGACACTAACTGCATGAGATGTGAGCCATGTCAATTTTTAGACCACGACATCCAAGTGCTCCTTTGCTCTTACAAAGCATTATAAGCTGGACCAGCAAGCTCTCACAATACACTCAGCCAGTGCTGCAGCTACATGAAAAGTCCATTACTAGCTCATAACTTTTCATCATTGTTCGGCTATGACACTTCACCCAATGAAACTGTGCTACATATCCGAGTATTGTATAGTACATCATCGTTCACACTCAGCCTGATAAAACCAAGTCACACTTCCTCCCATCAAGCCATGCCTACTCACCACCCCTCCTCCGCCTCTTACTCCCGTCCTCCCCAGCATTCGCCCTCAGCCTCTCCACCGCCGCGGCCATCCTCTTGCTCCCCTTCACGGTATTCGCCCTCGGCGCAAACGCCTCCTTCGCCCCGGCACCCACCCCACCACCAAAGAATCTCGTGATATTGCTCTGCGTTCCCTCCGCATCCCGTCTATTCATGTCCCGAATAACAGGCACGAGGACCTCATCAGTCCTCTCCTTGCTCCACCCTATCGTTGCCATGAGGAACCTCCTCAGACCTTCTAGATCAGGCACGCCCCACTGAAACGGTTCCGCGCTATTGTCGACTTCCGGATGGAGATAGGCCTCGTACACTGCTTCGTTGGGGAACCCTGGTGGTAGAAAGAGCTTGGTGGCTTGTGCTTTGCGGAATTTCTTGCGAAACGGAGATGAGGCATCTGCTTCCTTGGGACGCGTCTGTGATTGGACTGATGTCCACCATTCGCGGAATTCTTGTAGCCCTGAGTTGCCAGGGAATTCAGACAGGATCTCGACAGCTGTGACGGGGCCGACGCCGGGAAGGCCGTCTGTGTAGTCGGACCCGAGGAGCTGAGCTAACGAGATGAGTTGGTCTCGTGAGAGTGACAGTTCCTTCTCCAAGTTACTGCCTATGTAGCACTCGACAAATTTATTGCTGTTGAACATGTTCTTATAGACGCGCGTCCCGCCGAACAGGAAGGTATCCGAATCGTCAGTGACGATGCCATCCACGATGCCGAGATGGACGAGCTCTGCGCACTGTGCTTCCGCTTCCATCGGCGCAGTGATATAGGGAATGCCAAAGAGTCGGAGCAGTGCTTGGCATTCCGTGACCATAACCTGCGTGACTTCATCGGCGTCACGACGATCCTTCTTCTGCTGATTGCGCAGTTGGCGCAGCTCCTTTTCGTAGTCTTCGCGATTCTGTTGTGCCGATTTGTTGTTCAGTTCGCTGGCGAAGCGGGCATGCTCTTCTGCTTCTTCGGCCATTTGGACCATGAGCTCTTCATCCTCTGGGTCGCTGAACTCTTCATACTCGAGCTCGGCAAACGCGTCATCCTCTTCTGCTGTGGTAGTCGGCTTTGCTGAATTCGACGTAATTTCAATTGCTATTTGAGGCGGAGGCGGCAACGACTCGACGTCCTTCTTTGGCGCTGCCGCGGCATCTGCTGGCGGGGCGTCTTCGAACATAGGCTCTGGTGACTCAGAATCCTTGGTTGCCGGAGGCGGTCCTGTGGGCTCAGTCTCCTTAGCAACGTCTACATCTTCCAATTCGGGCTCTGGAGATGGTTGAGATATTTTTTCCTCTGCTGTGGTTGGTTCTTGTGACTCCTGTGGACTTGTATGCTTGACTTCTGTTTCCTCGTGAACTTCTGCTTCGAAAGCTTCTTCTGCGTCATGTTTCGATTCTGTAGTAGGCAAGCGTTCAGCAGCAGCAGGGGAAGGCGCTTCGACGATCTCAACATCACTGCCATCATCTGACGACGAGTCAATCTCGATTGTTCGATCCAACACTTCTCGCCGCCTCAGCATTTGCTCCGCTTCTAGCTCCATTTTATCCTCGGCGTTGATTTCCCTTTCGGCATCCTGCTGCTTCTTCATAGAATCTCCGATGTCCGTGTCATCGGCCAGCCAAGGCGGCAAAGGGGCTGGTTCGTCTTCACCTTGCCGAGTCACTTCGAATCCACCAGCCAGGTTGTCTTCAGCATTCTGCAATCCATCTTGTCCTGCGGCATCGGTTGTTGAGTTTGTCTTCTTGGCACCCGAGTCTTTCGCAAACAGTGACGAGCCCCAATCAAGCTTGGGAAACGAAAGTGGACCATCAAACGGATTCTTCTTGTTCTCTACCACAGGCCTTGGTTTTGCTCGCTGGGCCGCCATCCTCGACTTTGCAAGCACGGCCTGCATTTCGTCGTCACTGTCGCTCTCGCCAGGGTCCTTGTCTTTCTCCTCCTTGCGTTTGTGGACGGCAGCGTTAGCTCGGTTGTTGACGATATGTGCAATCATGGAACCTCCCTTGCCAATAATCGGCCGCGGTGCGTCCACAGCCTTCTGTTTCCACTCCGGCTGTTCCACAGGCACATCCTCGAAAATTTCATCGGCCCCGTCTTCAGATTCGTCGACGAACTGATGTTGGTTTTTGAGGGACAAGGCTATGGCTTTGTTTAGGTCATCTTCTTCCTCTGGATGGACCCGCTCATTGTTCTTTGCCTTAAGCAGAGCAGCTGTCTCGCCCGTGTTTCCAACGAACAAGGAGTCCTCCCCATCTCTCGAAGACCCGGCATTGGGGTTTCGTCCGCTGTAATATTGTTGACGGCGTTCAGCAATGTCTCGTGCGGCTTGCGCGCTTGTCTGTGCTGCATGGGCCAGCGCCTTGGGCAGACGATTCAAGCCCTCGATAGGGATATCCTCAAAGTCGTCATCATCTTCCTCATCCTTGTCAATGTCCTCTTTGGACTGGTACTGCACTTCAATTGCGTCCACATCGATGGGTTTGTGCGCCTCTCCGATATCTTTCTCTTTGCTCACGACATCCAGCGCCCAACCGCCCTCCACACCCTCATTCTTTACCAGGATGTACTCGCGATCCTTTTCTCCCGCAACACGAGCGTTGACTCCTAATGTCAGGTCTGTGCCCGTCATGCCGACTTCGTACATGAGTCTCTGCGTGAGGTGATTTCGCTCCTTGACTCGCTCAATCTGAAACTTGGAAAACGCCATGCGATCAGGAAACGTGTCATCCAGCTGGTCCTTGCTGAGGCCCATTCTGAGTCTGCTTCGTAGTCTCGCAGCATTTAGGATGTTGTACCGATCCGGCGGTGGTAAGCTCTTGAAGAAGTCGCCGTCGAAATCGATCTTGCTGAAATCATACAAGTTGACATCTTCACCATTGTGAAATTGTTTGGCATAGTCCTCCAGCTCCTCAATACTCATGATACGTGGGTCGTCTGGTTTTCCCATGGCCGCGATTCCACCGTCCAGCTCAGGCAAATGATACGCATCTTGTTTGTGAAATCGTCGAGACTGTATCTTCTCCTTCTGCGTCATTCCAATCTCGTCAGCGTAGGCGATTTGACTCTCGTCAGGCACTTCCTCGCGCTGAGCCATTGCTTCTCTGGCCGCGAAATCACCATCTTGGCCTCTTTTGCGTCTCTCCTCCTCTTCCACCGCAATGCGCTGCATCTGGACTGCGAGCAGTTTTCCCGCGGTCCGGACAGCATCCTCTCTGCGACCTTCTCGTCTTCTCTGTCTCCTCTGGATAGTTGCGCGTTTCAAGGCGGGTGCACCACCGTCAAAGACGAAGACTGGCTGAATGCCGAACCACAGGAGCTTGCAGATGCGACGGAAAAAGCCGACGACGTGGGAATTCCGCAGCGCATTGCCTTCCTTATCACGGACGGCTTTGAGAAATTGGTAGATCCAGATGGACGCATCGACAGCAAGTCGCTTGCGATTCAGCGTTGCCAGATTGGTCGGCCGCGCACAAGGCTGGACGACTGTCCAGAGACCATTCACACCCATGGCAGCTGCAGGTTAGCGCAGGCACTTCGTCTACTTTACTTTACGGCAGACGGGTTCTTCGCATGGTGTCAAAATCTGGATAGCTGCCTCGTATCACGAATGATGGAGTCGCAAGCTCTTGATCTTGGGCTGAATGACGTTCTGTTGTGAAGGACGAGCAATAGCAGTTGTGTGAAATTCACGATTGGCGCTTTAGTAAATAGTGACATGGAGTTTGCGACAGTGACGCACTGGAGGCTGGTGCGGGTCAACGGTGGTGGGTGGGGTCTACCAGACCAGACACCTAATATCGTGCCAGGCAGCATAACGCGCCTGGTCTGGTCTTTGCAGTCGAGGGCCAACCGTAAGCCTGTCCGGGGTCGGTCGGCGGCTGAGCATGTCGTATTGCAGAAATAGATGAACAGATATAATACAGCACAGTACCTGACATTTTTCATTGAAATCTTTCAATCATTAAGCATTGAATACTCGAAGCGCGCCGCCAGGCGGACTCGGCATTTCTCAAGGTACACGTTGCGAGAGTGATTGCACGGCAAACAGCAGTATAATTCTTCATCATGGAATACCAGAGAGAACAACTTCTTTCCTATCTCGCCCGAAAGGTTCCCTGTTCGACGCAGGACTGCACACTGATAGGCATAGACGGTCGTGACGGCGCAGGCAAAACCGTGTTCGCCGATCAATTCGCAGCGGCTTGCCGACATCTTCTCTCCCAACACCCAGTTGTCCGCATATCCATTGATGACTTTCACAATACTAAGCAAGTCCGCTACCGCCGTGGCTCCAAATCTCCGCTAGGATACTTCCTCGATAGCTACGACTATCATCTTTTGGGTCGTCTTGTCCTCGAGCCGCTCGGGCCCAAAGGGTCCAGAAAATACAGAAAACGAAGTCATGATCTCCGGACGGACCGCCTTCTCGAGAACGAGCCGGATTTGGACGTTGCTCCTGGATCAGTAATCATCATAGATGGCATATTTCTCCATCGGCCAGAGCTGGACGATGCTTGGGATATGTCCATCTTGGATGTGCCAGCACAAATCTGCGCGGAACGGATGCTCGTTCGCGACGGGACTGCACCGGCACCAAATACAAATGATCTGTACACCGGTGGCCAGAAACTGTATTTGGAGACTTGCAAGCCAGAGGAGAAGGCAGATTTTGTCATCGATAATTCGAACTTTGACGTGGCAGTACTCAAGAAGGCACCTGCATGATGCACCTAAATCGCAGAAGTCGTGAAAGTTGAAGAATTGGCGCAAGTCCTTTTTTTTTAGGCGTCGAGGCTCGAGACGACGCTGGTCATGGTTGGTTTCTGACCTGTAGTCATGAGTTGGACCATCGCAACAAAGCTATCTCAGTTGTGTGTTATATATGCATTAAATTAATCTTAGATATAGTATATAGATATTTTTATATATTTTTATTTCTATTTTATACTATATATGGTGTTGTTATCTCATAGTAGCATGCTAAACATTGGCCTGGACCTAGGTATAGACTCAGGGGTACATTGACAATAAAGAAGAGCACCACTGATGGAGCACTCTGGGTTGGAGAAAGAGCCTGCGGGAGGCGTTCTTCACTGGCAAGGTACCTTTCGACACCATTTGCATTTGTACATCCTGTCTTGTTTGCTCTCCCTCTAATAACGTATACATCACAAAGTGCCTTCATGGCCCGGTATGCCCAACTCGACAAATAGATCAGCCTCTTCATCCTCTAAACCCATCTCTTTAATCCTCTTCCAGAACTTGCTCAAGTGCCTCGTGCCAGAATCACACAATATCGTCACCACCCTGCTCCCCTCTGGCAAGCTCATGGCTGTCATCACGGCTGCCGCACAGTTTACAGAGCTACTGCTTCCAACAAAGATGCCATCGTTCTCCACGAGCCACCTCGCCATACGACATGCCTGCTCATCTGTGACCTTGACGGCATCGTCAATCAGGTCCCTCCCTGCCTCGAAGTTCTCGGTGATACGGTTGATGCCGATGCCTTCCACCATGGAGTCAACCTGTTGTCTGCGACGGGTGCCTTCTCGTTCTGTGGAAGAATACATGACTCCGTGTTTGATCTTGTTGTACAGACCACTGCCCTGAGAGTCTGCAAGCACGATTTTGACAGTGTTCGCTTTGGCTTCCATCTTCAGGTAGCGAGCTACACCGGATATGGTGCCGCCTGTGCCCGCGCCGGCCACGAATGCATCGAGATCCCCGTCTGTCTGCTTCCAGATCTCGGGTCCAGTCGCCGTTAAGTGGGCATGCCAGTTCGCCTCGCTTTCAAATTGATTTGCAAAGAAGCCCCTGCTACCGTCCGTTGCATTTCTAGTATGATCCTCTGCCCTCCGTCGAGCCAGATTAACGAAGTGGTCTGGGCTGGTGATGGGCGCAACGGCGACTCGCTCAACCGCTGCGCCGAGATGGTGCAATAGGTCTGATTTTTCGAAGGCCTGGTCATCAGGCATGCAGATGTGTGCTTTGTACCCCTTTGCTCGTGCCAGCGTAGCCAACGAAATACCTGTGCTGCACACTGTCCCTTCATAAATGGTATCGCCACGATGAGGAACAAGAAGCCCGTTCTTTTCGGCTTCCTGTATCATGTTGAGAGCGACACGGTCTTTAGGACTGTTCCCCGCGCCGTTGAGAAACTCGGCTTTGACAAGAATAATCCTCCCTGTTGCTTTAGAGAGGGAATGAATCTCAATCAGAGGCGTATTGCCGATGCATGATTCTATGCCTTCACCGGGCTCTTGGGAGGAATTTGGTGATGGGAGCTGCGATTCATGGTCTTCTAGTTTTAGAGGCGCGCCGAAGAAATAACTGCTTCGTCGACGATCTGTTGGGCGCACGTTGGACGAGCGACGCTTATGCTGGTAGCGATATTCCAGGTCTGGATATAAGTCTTTGAAGCCGAGGGTGATGAGGATGCCAGCTGTAAATGCCAAGGCGACGGCAGCTGAGCCGTAAGCTTTGGGATGGTCGCTCAGTGACATGATTAGAGAGAGCTATGCCTTTTCCATGGTGATGTTTTTGTTGCTTATATTTCAAGTCTGCCTTTGGGACCTGGCGTATTTGAGAAAAAAAGGGAGGTCAATCTTCGTTTTATACGACCTAGCGCTGCCCTTCAATTGAGTTGCTCGTGATTGGACCTGATGTCATGAGAAGTCAAGTCGCACACTACTTTCGCTTTGCTCAAAGGCCATGTGCTACCGACTCTGCAGCGGGCCAATCATGGCATCCAGGAACCTGCTCACAGCTCCACATCTCGCCAATTCGGGAGACGAAGCTGGCGAGACCCTCCTGTAGCAAAATATATGTCGAGGTACTTCAAACATCACGAGAGCTTTTGCGGTACGAAGCCTCGTCCCTCACCGGCGTCATGGACTCTCCCATCGTGTCCCAGATCTTTCGGCAGCTGTTCCGCACGCGGTCGGCGGGATGCCATGTACGGTTGCATCAATTGCGCCATGGCTTGTCCACTACAGCTGCAGCTGGCGGACATTACCTGGCTCGGAGTCAGCAGCAGACGTGTTCATATGCCACGAGAGCTTCGCGAGATCGTGGCATGAAAACCAACGAGAGTCGATGGCAGCAAAGAACGAACCTACTACCTGAAGATAGGAGAGAGGAGTTTGCACAGTATTCGTACATTTCCATGCAGGAGCTGAAGAAGCGCAAGGAGCGGCCGCGAAAGGTCAAAATGCTGCTTCGTGACTTTATCGACGGTACGTATCATACACGAAGCTCAACATAGCCCAGCAGATCCACCAGAGCCTAGTGAGAAATGGCTAACGATTGATTCAGATAGCTTGTACAACCCCCATTATGGCTACTTCTCCAAGCAAGCCGTCATTTTCAGCCCCGGCGAGCCCTTTGACTTCAACTCCCTACGCGACGATCTCTCATTCCAATCCGAGCTCGGCCGTCGATACACCGAGTTTGAAGATTTGCTTGACGAGAAAGAAGGGGAAAATCCAACTCGCCAGCTATGGCACACACCTACGGAGCTCTTTCGACCGTACTACGGCGAAGCCATTGCTCGGTACCTCGTCACCAACTACCGCTTGACGACTTATCCTTATGACGATTTGCTCATCTACGAGATGGGCGCCGGCCGCGGCACCCTGATGCTCAATATACTGGACTACATCCGCGAGGTCGACCCCCAAGTCTACGCCCGCACGCGTTACAACATCATTGAAATCTCCACCAACCTCGCCGACCTACAAAATCGACATCTGGTCTCTACGGCGGAATCGCGTGGCCACAAGGATAAAGTCGAGATTATTAACCGCTCCATCTTCGAATGGGACCAATATGTCCCGTCATCCTGCTTCTTCCTCGCCATGGAGGTTTTTGACAACTTTTCCCATGACGGCATCCGCTACGATGTTGCGACGGAAGAGCCTCTTCAGGGGCATGTCCTCATCGACGGTGACGGTGACTTTTATGAGTTCTACGTGCACGACCTGGATCCCGTGGCCGCGCGCTTTTTTCGCGTACGACATGCTGCCACGGGAGGCAACTACCCTCGTCCGTACCCTACCAACCCCGCTTTGCGATATCTTTCGACCAAGATGCCCTTTGCGGCGAACTTGTCCGACGCAGAGTACATTCCCACGCGACTGATGCAGTTCTTTGACGTGCTGGAGAAGTACTTCCCCAGCCATCGACTGCTCACGTCTGATTTCGACTGGCTACCCCAGGCAGTCAAGGGGCTGAACGCACCTGTCGTACAAACGCGGTATCAGAGGAGAATGGTGCCCGTAACGACACCATTGGTATGTCTCTACCCATCATCCCATCATACTCGAAGTTTGTGATTCTTGGTTGTGCAACCTTGCTAATGATTAACAGGTCCACCAAGGCTACTTTGACATCCTCTTCCCCACAGACTTCCGCATCACAGAGGCAATGTACCGCGCCATCACCGGCAAACTCACCCGCGTCATGTCCCACGGGGACTTTATGCGGCGCTGGGCATACGTGGAGGATACAGAGACGAGAAGTGGCGAGAATCCCCTGCTGACGTATTACAAGAATGCGAGTGTTCTTGTTACCGTGTAGGGACTGTATAAATAGATGTGTATGTTGTGTATGTTGTGTATGTAGTGTATTATAGATATGGATGAAAGGATTTGACTGTCACTGTCAATTCAAAATTCCCATCATCAGAGCCAATTGCAATGATGTATTCGTGAAAATAAATAGCTTTCAGTGTAGCACTGGCTTAGCATGAGCCAGAAATGCGTGTCCATCATACCGGGACGGCCAGAAGTATTCAAGCACATGAACTTCCAAGTCCCAGTACGGAGGTTGGCGTCTACGCATGATTTTAGACTCTTCAGTTAAAATATAGCATTAAAATATCTTATCCTGTATTCAGATATCCTTTACTACCACGCTCTTCATGGCACCGCGACCTGGCCATATGCTCTAATCACTGACTGTAGGCGTAAATCAAGACTTACGATCAATCTCAGGAAAAGCATAATAGTACAGTAGCACAAAGGTCAGTAAGCACAGAGCCCAAGCACATCACATCAAAGCATAATACAAACATTCATAACACAATTACTATAACCTTATATTTCCACATGTCACTAGGTCCCTACCAAATTTTACAGCTTCTCCTCCAACCACCTCCTCGCCTCGTCAACCGCCTCGTCAATCTTCTCCGGGTTGGTCCCCTGTCCCTGACGCGTAGGCTCCTTCCCGCCTGATCGACCACCGAGGATATTCGACACCACGCCCGCCCATTGCTTAGCGGTCACGCCCTTGGATGAAAGGCCCTATGAATGTTTAGTTAGTTACCTCAACGGGATTTCCGTTCGTGAGGGACAAAAAAAGTAAAACGTACCGTTCCAACATAGACGCCGTGCACCACAGCGCCCTCCTCCTCACCACCGCCAAAGACATACACAGACTTGCTCTTGTCTTTCGCCTGGTAATGCTTAAACACCTCCTGCAGGGCCTTTGCATTCGCACTAATGGGCAAGCGGCCGACGAAGTACTCCGCGTCCTTCTTCTCCTCGAAGTGCTTGGTGACGCAGCTGAGCGCGGCGCCCGCCTCAGCCTTTTGTCGCTTCTTCTGGTCCGCGAGGACGGACGCGACAATCTTCTGGAAGCGTGTGTTGAATTCGTCCTTTGTAAGCGTCGAGATGACCAGCTGGCTGAGCTCCTGGGAGATAACTTTGACTTGAGCGTCCTTGGCGGGGCCGAAGGGCATGTCCTCGAGAGACGAGAGCTTCTTGGAGAACTCGGCGGCTTCGCGCTGGACTTGGTGCGCCGCTTCGCCGGTGTAGGCGATGATGCGGCGGATGCCCTTGGCGATGCCGCTCTCTTCGACGAGGATGAGGTCTTTGATCAGGCCGGTGTGCTCGACGTGCGTGCCGCCGCAGAACTCGACGCTGTATTGGCGCCACTCTTCCTTCTTGGGGTCCTTGAGCATGGTGTCAATGTCCATGCCGACGGAGACCACGCGGACGGGATTGGGATAGGTCTCGCCGAACACGGCGCGGACTCCTTCGATCTGGCGAGCGAGGTTCAGGTCGACGTCCTTGGCGTAGATCTTGGAGTTGCGGCGGATGTACTCGTTGCTCAGGTTCTCTATCTTGCGCAGCTCATCAATCTTGACTTGGGTCTTGTGAGAGAAGTCGAATCGAAGCTTTTCGTTGTCGACGAGAGAACCCTTCTGGTTCACATCGTCGCCGAGCACCTCTCGTAGTGAGTGGTTGAGAACGTGTGTGCCGGAATGGTTGTTGCGGATAGGAGAGCGGCGGAGCTCGTCGTACTCGCAGATGACTTCGTCTCCCGAGGAAAGCGCACCGTATTCGATGTAGCCGCTGTGGAGGATGAAGCCGCCATAGTTCTGGACATCCATGACCTTGAACTCGGCAACGTCGTCAATGACAATGCGTCCCGTATCGACCACTTGACCTCCCGACTCGGCGTAGAAGTTGGTCTTGTCCAGCAAGACACCAATGGCAGACTTCTCGGGGACGTCCTTAGTCGACTTGTGGAACGCCTTGCCGTCGAAGATGAGCTGGATCTTGCCCTTGCTGTCGCCCTTGACAAACTTGGCTTCGTCGTCCGTTCGAACAACCTTCTGTTGCTCGAGCTGGGCGATCTGGTGGACATCAAGCTTGGAGAAGGTCTCGACGGAGGCCTTGACAGCCTTGCTCGCCTCACGAGCCTTCTCCTTGGCAACGTTGACCTCGTTCTCGTCGATGACCAAACCGCGCTCCTCCGCCATGATCTGGGTCAGATCGACGGGGAAACCAAAGGTGTCGTACAACCGCCAGACAACGTTCCCATCGAGCTTCTTGACGCCATCCTTGGCCGCCTTGGCAGCATACTTTTCGAATTGCGCCTCGCCGCGATCCAGAGTTCGCGCGAAAGCCTCTTCTTCCTCGTCGAGAATTTCCTTGATATCCTGCTGCTTCTTAACCAGCTCGGGGAACTGCTCTCCCATGTGGTCGACGAGAGCGGGCGGCAGCTTCGAGAAGAAGCTGCCGATCTCCGCGTTCAGGTATTTACGGGCATATCGGACGCCTCTTCGAAGAATTCGGCGGATAACGTAACCGCGACCATCGCTATTGGGCACGACGCCATCGGTAATCGCGAATGAGAGAGTTCGAATGTGGTCGGCAATAACTCGGTAGGCAGTATCAACGCCATCAGCGTCGTCCTTGCCATACTTGTCGGTGTATGGTCTTACTCCGGTGACTTTTTGGATCTGCTTGAACAGAGGGGTGAAGCAATCGGTGGCGTAGTTGGACTCGGTCTCCTGGAGCGCAGACACCATTCGCTCGAAACCCATGCCGGTGTCAATGTGTTTCGCAGGTAAGGGCTTCAGGCTTCTGTCCTTCTGGCGATCGAATTGCATGAAGACGAGGTTCCAAACTTCCACCACCATTGGGTCATCCTTGTTCACTAGGTCGGCCGCATTTCGGCCGCCGATTTTGTCATAATGGATTTCACTTGAGGGACCGCAAGGACCCTGGTCACCCATCTCCCAGAAATTGTCCTTCATGTCACCTGGGACAATCTGGTCCTCGGGCATACCAATGTTCAGCCACAACTGCTTGGCCTCCTCGTCCGGCGGCAGGCCGAGCTCCTTGTTGCCCTTGAAGTATGTCGCGTATAATCGCTTGGGGCCGAGGCCGTAGACTTTTGTGAGAATCTCCCAGGCCATCTCAATGGCCTCCTCCTTGAAGTAGTCGCCAAAGGACCAGTTGCCCAACATTTCAAAGAAAGTGTGGTGGTAGCTGTCCTTGCCGACATCGTCGAGATCGTTGTGCTTTCCGCCCGCGCGAATGACTTTCTGGGTATCGGCCGCACGCTTCAGGTTGAACATGGGATCGGACTTGTTGATTGTGCCCAGGAAGATGGGCTTGAATTGGTTCATGCCTGCATTGGTGAAGAGCAAGGTGGGGTCATCGTAGGGAACGACAGAGCCGGAGGGCACTGCACGACAGTTAGCAGGTGGTGTTTCGACAAGTATTGCAGTATCAAAAAGACAATGTATCGCATTGATGCGGATCCAGCTCCCGAAGACATGATGAATGCTTTTGGCCCGTCGAGCAGCGGCCGCGAGCATTGATTGCCGGCTTATCGCCCGCGATGTTCTCTGTGCAAGGAGGGGCAATTTTGCATACCTATCGTGTGACCCCGCCCCTCCATGTAGTCGAAGAAGGCCTTGCGCACCCGCGCGGACGGCCATTTGAGCTCGCTCATGTTGGCAGTCGAATGTGTCTGGCGCTGGTGAGAAATGGCAAAGGCGGACGAGGATTGCTTCGTCCGCGGTCGTGTCTGTCTTTGCCGTGAAGCGTGATGGAGAGGTTGTTGTCGGAGTCGGAGGTGGGTTTTGTAGAAACTTCTACAAGAATGAGTCAAGGGTGCTGCGCTGGTGGCTGCAGCCGGCACACCAAGTACAAAGGGCCGCCATCGCCCAGCACGAGCGGCGCCAGCCCGTTGGCATATGACAGTGACAGCAGCACCAGCAGCTCCTGCACCTCCAGCTCTGACCCCAGCTGCCGTCACATTCGCCGCAGCACCGAAACCGCTGCTGCTCCCACGCACCCGCATCTGGCCCAGCGCCGCCCCGGGCTCCAATCGATCGTCCTGTCGCCCCTTGAGCCGCTCAATTCCTCACTCCCGACATCGACATCGACTTGCAAACACGCGGCGCAAACGACCAGCAAATCTGCCTTTGACTCACCCTCGACGCAGCGGCCAGGCGCACCTCGTCTCTCGTCTGCGATTCTGATTCGTGCGTCGCGAAAATAGTCTGCGCATCGGTCATCGACTGAGTGCTCGTTCGGTTAGATGCACGATTGACCTTGCGACGCTGTGTCTGGGCTTTGCGCTGGGGGGAAAGAAGAGAAGTGGCCTGGATCGTGGTAGACGTTACGTGGACGTGGACTGTTCTCGAAGACTAGAGGGAAGATGATGGTTCAGGGCGCGCAACCGCACTCGCCGCCTCCGTCCTTCTCCATGTCCCGGTCCATGCCTGGCCTGGCCGCCATGCCCACCGCACCGCCCACTGATGCCCACCTAAACCCGGCGCTGGCCAACGGTGGTGCTGCCCTGCCTCAGGGTCTGCCTCAGGGCTACAGCGCCTCCACTGCCAGTGACAACACCATGCAACCACCGCCCACGCTGGGCAAGAGGAAGGCCGAGACGCAGGACAACGAGCGTCTTTCAAAGCGATTGAGCTTGCTGAATTTGGGTATGTTTCACAATAACCTTCACTTAGCGAAGGCATTCACCGTCACAATTGACCCTTTCTCCCACCCATCGGCGTCCACTGCTCGCCCATCGAACACTATACTGACTTACACAGAACGAAACGGACCCAAGCTCTACGTCCCCGTCGAAACACCCAGTGCCGCTCCAGCCCAGCAACCGTCAAATACACAAGCAGCAAACCCTGCTCAAGAATCAATGCAAGTAGACGACTCAAAACACAAAGTGTACATATACAACCTGGACGACGAGTTATCCTCGGAAAGCGAAGACGAAGGCAAGCTAGTCTTCCTCCCCGACATAGAGAAGCATCTTCGCGAGAACCGCATTCCGAAACCCGTCCTCGCCAACAGCGACGGTGAGCTCGCAGGCATGCGGCTGGTGCTCTACAGAGACCCCAAGTCGTTATTCGTGCCAGAAGAAAAAGATGGAGTACGAAAGGCAATCATCGAATCGAGACTGCGTGCGCGAGAGAAACAAAGGCTTGAGCTGGAGGGTGGACACACGCTGGACTCTGACGCAGCGTCAACAGGAGCTGATGATGACGAAATGGATTTGGATTGATTCTCTTGCGCGAGAAACAGCCCATTGGGCAATGATACGACTACGATGATTGGCGTTTTGGTAACCTTGGAGCGTTTTCTCAATTTTCTGTATGATATATATGCGCTGGTTGTGCCCCATTTTGATTCTTGTGTAGTTTACAAACAGCTAAGAATTAGGAATATCGAAATCAAAGCCTGCTATGATTCAATGCAATACTTCAAAAGCCCTACCCGGCAGTCCTTCACTCCAGACATTCTATCCTGGCACCTCTTCTTCCAATGCTCATGTTCCGCTTTCCCGACTGGTCTTTCCACGCACTCAAGTTAAACCGTATATCGAGTCTATCGGTTTGGTGGTGGCCCCTGCGGAGGCATGTACTGCGGCGCAGGATTGCTCTCCGGCGCGCGATGCGTGGAAATCCTGTTCTGAGACGGGTCGACCTTAGAGCCTCTCTCCGGGCCACTGTACACGGGCGGCCTATTGGGATCGTACGCGGGCAGGGGCATATCATTCATCGGGTACGCGGGCTGATATCCGCTCTGCTGGGGCTGCTGGTAGTAGCCTCCGTACTGCTGGTTACCCGGCCACTGCTGGTTCATAGTCGGTTCGTAGGAGCGACGACTGACGAGGCACTGTTTTCGAAGGCAACACATTAGCGTCTTTCGCCAATAACAAAATTTGATACGTCAAGGGAGAACACATACTCTGTGGTACGCAAGCGGTCGCAGACCCTTCTTGAGTCTCATCTTGGCGTGGAAATAGCCACCCACAAGATACAGGGCGATGAGGCCGAAGATGGTGAAGAACATAACCCACCGGACTATCTCTCCCGTCTGTCCATATCGTTAGCACTTGGCTCATGAGGGAATACCAAATCATATGCAGAACAAACTCTTGTATGCCACCACGAGTAATAGCACTCCCCGTCCACGCAGTAAATGTCCCTAGCAACAACGACGGTCGCCATGGTGTCGTCTTTGTAGCTCGTTTCTGCTCAACAAGGTATGTATCGCCACTCAAACGCACGTCTCCCTTCACAGAGGAGCAAGCCGAATTGAAGCTCCAAAAATGATCAAATGTCCAAGACCGCGATATATTGAAGGCGATGCCCGTCTTTGTACGAAAGACAAATGGCAGTTTGTTAGGTCCACAGGACACGAGTTGTCACACGGCAGACGACATCCGAGGTGGGCTGTGCCTGGTTGTTTTATCCCAGGAGACGATGGGTTCCCGTCCCTGTTCTGAGGCAGCCCGAGTCACAGGACAGCAACCAACGTGTTTCACCCCGGGCGACAAAAAGCTGGGCCCTCGCCAAGCAGTCTGGTGTTATTTGGCGCCCGCCCGTACCAACAAAGTCTACGTGGGTTCATTAGGAATCTTGGCTTTATTGGCGCCGATGTGCTATTACTGGCTCCTTAGTAATGCCCACTGGCCTTTCTCTCGGCTCGTGGGGCCCCTTTTTGCGAGCTGGGATCGGGGAACGACACGCTGGCTTGTGGAGGGCAGTGTGTAGCGTGCATTGTTTGTCTTGTTGTGCATTCCCAGCCTGGATTGTGGCTGGCGCTATCCGGATACTTTCCGAGGGTTGAAATGATGGCATAATGTCATGATTCACTACGGACTACGTATAAGCGAAAACCAAAGTGTGAGGCACATTTGGCTTCCTTGATGGAAGCTTGATTCGAGTCTGCATTAGTTATATTGTTCGGTCATATCTCAAGTTCCTGCATTTGCCGTCCCGTAATCACGCTCTTCAAATACCGACCTTTCGGCCTTGTTATCAAGGGACAGTTTGCAACAACTGCTCGTAAAGTCAAACAATATCGCCATTTAGATTACCATCGACTCTTTATGTCAAGCACGAATGTTTTGATGTTGCAGCCGTGAAACAACCGTCGACTATGGCGGCAGCGTTTCAGTCGTGAACATGGGTCTGACTGGATAAAACGCGTGAACCCGTTCCTACAATCACATGATGCCCACAAAGCCATTTCAATATCATTTATTGCGAATAGCATCGCTTGAATAATGCTGCCCAAACGCCTCAAAATCGTACTCTTATAGCTATATACACTCATTTCCTTTCGTATCTATAAACCAACTCCGCCAGCCGCCCATCCCGCAAATCCATCGAATCCATTTGCTGGGTTGCCCGCCGGCGGCTGCTGCTGTCCCGGCTGTTGTGGAGGGTTCTGCTCGTCACGCCTTGCATTGTCGGGCTGTGCATGCGCTTGCTGCATTCTTTGGCGGTACCATAGCAGCAGAATTAATGACATGGTCACACCGATGATCAGAACACTCTCCAGCACGCCGCCGGCGTCAAGAAAGTCTTCGTCTCCTACGTCCAACGTGTCGTCCATGTAGTCCGAGTAGAGGTCCTCGTCATCGTAGTTGCGCGCATCGTCCTTCATAAAGTTCGCAATCCATTCCGACAGCGACCAGTCTTTGTTTTTGCCTGTAGCAGCATGTTAGCGGCGGAAGCTGAAAAAAAAAAAAAAGAACTCCAAGGCATCCCATATAACACTTACTGGGCTCTTCCTGAATGGAGTGGACGTCGCCATGGGTGATCGTGTTCCAAGCGCTGCGGACTCGAAGCTTCAAAAGGCTGAGAGTCACGGGCAAATACGCCTCTTCGTTCACCTCCAAAGCTTGGTCATAATACCTCTTGGCCAGGTGGAAGTCTTGCTCGAGGCCAATGCCGTTCTCATGCATCCATCCCAAGTTGAACAGGGCTTGTGCGCTTTGCGAATACTCTGAAGCTCCCGTGTAACATTGCACAGCCTTACTAACGTCAACCTCAGTGCCAATTCCGTAGTAGTAATAGTCTCCCATCTTGACGAGGGAATCGATGTTTGTCTGGCGTGACGACCTCGTCCAGTGGATGAGAGCTAGACTTGGGTTGTCCAACAATGTGCTCTCAACAGTGAACCCTCCTCCTAGCCATCGGGAGGCAGACTTCTTGGAATGAATAATGTCCAGCATATAGGCAACGTTGTTCTGTGCCCGTTCGTATCCTTGTTCGGCCGCCATCAAATATTCGAGAAAGGCGACCTCGTAATCTCCAGAGTCATAAGCGTCATTAGCATCCGCCCAAGATGACACCAAAGGCTCTGCCTTCTCAGCAACATGCTTATAATAGCCCAAGGCGAGTGCACACGCTTTCTCACGGCCTACGCCGTGGTAAAACATCTCGGCCAAGTAGTAGTGTGCCTCGATATTACCGTATCGAGCAGCGAGCTCAAAGAAGTCGTTGGCTACCCGGAGGTCCTCCGGTTCGCCTTGATCGAGGTACAATCGGCCAATCTCGACCTGAGCCGGCGCATAGTCCGCAGCTGCGGCTGCTTGAAAGAGCTCCGAGGCTCGCTTGACATTTTCCTTACCGCCCAGCCCATTCAGCAGCATCAAGCCCATCCCGTACTGCGACTGAGCGTCGCGGAGCTTGATTCCCCGCTCGAACCAAGCCTTGGCTTGCTTGAAGTTCTGTGGCAGGCCATCTCCCCTCAAGTACATGCGACCGATGAAGCCAGCGGCTTTAGCGGCGATTTTGTCAGTACCGGGCTTAATGTTCTCCACAAGCCGGCCGTCCTTTCTCCAGTATCTAGATGCTACTTGGAGAAAATATCTCTTGGCAAGATTGAAATCGGTATCAAGGCCGCGCTGTCCGTCGTAGAATATCCTGCCGAGGTTGAGTGAGGCTTTAATGTCTCCTTTTTGCGACATGAGATCCAAATATTCAATGACGTCGCTAATTGCGGCGTTGGCATCCGAATGTACGCTAATTTTTCGTGCGTTCATACCGGAACTGGCTGCACTGGCACCTTCTCCATAGACACCGCCTTGATCGTCCGCGATTCTCCATCCTTGATAAATCCACTTCACGCCACCAGGAGGGCCGGATCGATGCCATTGTATGGCTTTGTCGGCCACTCGTTTGTAGTATCTGATGGCGACCTCGCAGCTCTTGGACGCTCCGATTCCAATATGGTGCCGGAATGCAGTAGCCATTTCGGCGCGGGTGTCGCCTCGAATCGCTGCAAATGTGTAATAGAGCAGTGCCTTGGCCTGGTCCCGAGGAACAACATTTCCAATCCCGGTCGAGTGGAAGAGGCCAAGCATGTACTGGGCAGTGGTGTTGCCATGCGAGCTGGAAAGCTGGTGGTAGTATCGATAGGCAGCATCAAGGTCCCGTGGATGGCTGTGGTTGCCAAAGAAATTCAGCTCTGCAAGTAAATACAACGCATCCGAGTTATTTTGATGGGCAGCCTTCTCCAATAAATCAACGGCCTTCGATAGGGGGCCATTCGTAGAAACCTTTGGTTGCTCTTTGGAGGGGGCCGTGGCCGGCCCTGTCGGAATGGTATTGAGAATGTATCGAAGAGCTGTGTCCAGTACTCCAGGCGATTGTTTTCTTCTTGTTCTCGATGCTCGTGATGCTTTACTTATTTGAAGGAGTGCGGCGTCGACGAATTCGGCCCCTATACGATTGTGGTTAGTCACGACACGGCCTGGCCATGTGCTTTGCTGCCGAGCAGACTCACCAGCTTGCCGAACAGGCTGCTGACTATGGTCGGATGCGACGTCTTTAGGGCCAAGTCCATGATTTATTGGTTCGCGTCTGGCGGTGCCATCTTGGTAATTTTCTTCGTAGTATTGCGCGTTCGTTCCCAAGACATTGGCCGCCTGCGAAAGCACTATTGTCGAGACATGTGAGCAATTGCCGAGGGGCACGATGCGGTTTCCAGGCGAATGACTTACGCAGGAGCGGAACGGCTGAGATCCTCATGTTGGGCATATGCTATGTGCCGAAGCAAGGAATTGCGGCCCAAAGCATGGCGAGTCCGACACTGCGTGAGCTTGGAGTGTCGCGAGGGTTGGAAGGTGCTAGATGGGTTGACGTTGGCAAAAGGTGGCCTTGAAGCTGTTGACACGGAGCTACTGCATGCCCCAGACGATTACAAGCTGTGTCCACTTTGGAATATGGGGCCACTTGCACTGTCGGCACTAACGCCGTTCCCGCCATTGCATCAGACCCCATTTGCCCATACCTTCACCGCCTCTCGGCCTTTCTACATCTCAACGTGGATGCGCCAACTGATGCAATGCCAATGTCTGTGGACAATGAATGGAGAAGTAATCCACCTCACAGCAGTATCTACGTCGCGCACTTGTGGGCTCAGATTTCTCGAAATTAAATTTTCAATCAAATTTGCGCGAAGCGAAAGCCGTCGCATTTTAACAACTCCAATAATCGACTCCAAGGGGATTTAGAAACACGACTACTAATGAACACAAAATTTTCCAGCCTCTTTCAAACGCCGACCATCGCAAACTGTTAGTTCAACTCATGGTTGAGCTTGATCGCCTTTGACTTTCCTGTGTCGAGAATCACTGCGGGATCTTGGTCCGAGCCATCCCGTGAGACCTCATTTCCTCTCTTTGTCGTTACCGAAGCCCTGCTTGATGTCAGAAATTTGATTATTCATTTCACTGAAGACAGTCGCCAAAAACTCACTTGTCATGCTTCACATCCAACACCTTGCCTTCTGGCTGGCCCTGGCCCCAATTCCAGCTCACTGTGTCGCCTGGGTTTGGCTCTCCGTTCTTGGACTTGCCTGACGACTGGTTCTTCTGCTGACTCTTCTCCTAACTTTCCCCGTCATCATTCTTGGCGTTGGACTTAGTATTATCAGACCTATTGCCGTTTTGTTTGCCGTTCGTGCCGTTGCTTGTCTTTGACCTGGTCTTCCTCTGACCACCTCCCTGCTCGTCATCGTCGTCATCATTATTTTCCTCCTCCGCATCTACCTCCTCATCATCATCGTCCTTCTCTTGCTCATCCTTCGCAGTCGACGACTTCTTGGTCTTTCTCGCTTTGTTTTCACCAGTGGGACCATCCTGACGACTTCTCTTATCGCCTGCTTCGGCCTCTTCCGAGTCATCGGCCTTGCCATTTTGTTTCTTGAAGATGTCGTGACCCCAGTTCTTCAGCGATGCATACGACTTGGTTTTTTTCACTTCCTCGGTAGACTTCTTCTCATTGGTTGCGCTTTCTTGTGTCAAGTGTCGCTTGCTGTATTGCCATGTGTCAGTGTGAGGACATGGGCACACACAATGAGAAACGTACCAGTACGAAACCACCTTGCGCATGTGCTCGATCTGATCATCAGTGTACTTGTCGGCTTTCTTTTGCGGATTGTCCTTCAAAATCTCGACGATCTTGCGGCCACTGTCATGGCCTACAGACTCGCCATCTCCAGTCCTTGGGCCAGCCAGCACTGTTGGAGTCATCAGACTTGAGCCACTTCTCAAGCTCAGAGGCGGTCATGTTGACCAGCTCATTGAACTCTTTGATGACTTCATCGTTGCCCTTCATTTTGACGTGTAGTTGGTATTTGGATTTGCGGTGAAAAGTATAGAATTGATGGTAGTGCGGGCTGTTGAGCTCAATTCTCACGTAACGGCTGGGCAAATTGGTTATATACAGTACAAAACATGCCCAACGACGCAGTTTTCCAAACACAGCAAAGGTACAATCATCGCGTCATAGAATTGCTCCCTCAATTGCAGCCGCAATAGCTAATAACAGTGACAAGGCGTCGCAGTTCTAGACCCACTTCAAACCGTTCGCGGTTTCGATACGGACATTATGTCATGGAACCCCAGCCACATCGGTCGTCCAGAGCCAACTGCGAAGAAGCAAAAGAAAAAAAAACACAAACATTATCATCGGTGCTTCAAGAATTGAGTCTCAGGCTCATGTCAAGCGACCCTGTCAAAAGGGTGCGAAATGCAAAATTACGCGCGAAGCATCATAGGTTCACTTAGTAAATTACAGATCAGGCATCTACATGTCAACATTGGTCAAACTTGTGGACGGCTTCGACACGCCTGATACGCAGAACTGTCGCGAGAAGACGTACAATGGTCGAGATGAATTAAAGCTTCCAAGCGGTAAAGAATCTTACAGATCGTACTTCAACGCGCGAATCTGGGGACGGCAAGATAATTCATCGCCGAATAGCTACTATTGTGGAAATGGATCCGGAAGTCTTCGACGTCAGTTCAGCCTCATCAGCACCGTTGTGGAGTCTCCTTACGCAGGACGTAGATCTATGCGTCTAACCCTCCATGCAGCTCCGATTGGCGCCAGAGACAGGTATTCATCGCATCGAGACAGGGGCGATCTAATTAGGAAGCTGTAGGTAAGTGAAACGGGACGTGAGAAGAAAAAGAAGAAACACCACAAGGCGGGATCCAGTAGTTGTCGTAATTGGCGCAGGGAGGCGATCATACAATTGGGCACTGACGTGAATGATTTCACCTAGATCGAGGTCACTGTCAGTGCTTATATCGTAATCGAGTTGGTTGATAGTGATGACGACTTGATAATGGTGGGAATGAAGAAAGGAGATTTGTATGTTTCTACGGACAGAAAAAATGTTATATAAGGACTTGCTGGATCCGATAGTAGCAATAATTGAAGTAGAACAACAACAGCTCATCATCTACAACTACCTGCTCGCTGAATACTACACTTTCCATACATTTCACCATTCAATCACCATGGCCCGCAACGAGGATTTCGTCGTCGAGGACAACGTTGACTCTCCCCGTGACGAGGTCAAGTCCCTCCCTGAAGATGTTGACGAGGACAACTTTGACCAGGTCGTCCAGAAGGACCCTGAGCTCCGTAAGCCTATTACACCCTGGCAGTCACATTGTTCGAAATTACTTACACATGCTACAGAGAAGGATTTGTCTGATGGAATCGACGAGTCCAACATCATTGATGAGACCACACGTGGTGTTAAGCCTGATGGCAGCTACAAGGAACCCAGCGATGACGTTTCTGATTTGGTCGACGAGTAAATCGCCTGATCAATCTTGAGGCATTACTGACGGCAAATGCCACTACCTGTACTATTAGAGGAGTTTAAATGAGCAATTGATTCAATGAGAATGAGGCAAAATCGGACCAAATCACAGTGACACTTTCATTGTTTCCATGATATTAATGACCGACATTCGTATTCCACTCCAACTTACTTGTCCAAGAATGAAGACTGGTACATGTACATTATCCGCATCTGCAGGCAATCTTTGGAACTTACAGCACATCCGCAACAAGGTTGTCCAAGCTGTCGTTTTGAGCAATCAAATCCCCGTCCTGCGACACATCATGTCCGACCCTATCGTTCCCGCTCGCGGTAGCGTGAGACTGTGTGGTCGCTTTATTCCCATCATTTAAAGACTCATTTCCTTCCAGGAGGCCGATCAAGTTGCTGTCCTTGCCGCTAATGAATCCAACGTTCTGGGGCGATCGCATCTCCAGATCCTAGTTTCAAGTTTGTGGTGAGAAATGTTCATAATGGATCGAATTGGCGCGAACTTACAGGTTTTGATTGTGCTTGGTACCAATCTTGCATGATCGGTGATGCGACGGCCACGCCGCACAGGGCAAATTGGAGGAGTCTCATGACGAATGATTCCCGGTATATCTAGCCAATCCTTTCAATCACGATGAACTGATGAGATTTTGTTTGATGCCAATGGGCTATAAGTTTATATAGTTTTGTATTTGCGCCTACATTGACAGGTGAACTCAATGTGGCATTCTGCTAAAATGACTCCGAGACAGGCGTTAGACATGTTGTACACACAATATGCCCGAGACTGTTTACTTGCACGATACTATTTCATGTTTTGTAAACCAAATTTCTGGTTTGACAAAGAGGATCATATACCAAACGATAGGAGGGCTTTCGGCATTGTCGACGCCATCGGCGATGTAGTCCCTGTAAACGCTGAATCATCTTGTCGATTCACATTTATCCTTGGACTCTCGATGTGCATGGGGTGATAGTTGAGCTTCGGATCCTAGGTGCCTCCAATGACTCGTTATTCAACATCAAGTTCATAATTGCACCGAGTAAGCGATTTCATACTTGATTCAATCGTTCAGCCGACTCCCTGAATTGGATAATAAGGTAAAACGACCGTGCTCCAATTCACGATGAAAGATGAGCAGAAGCAACAAGACAGACTGAGCCTGGGCTGAACCCCGATCATTGGCTTAGCCCCTGCCAGTGGCTGCCGATAGCTTTGCTTCTCCGCCCATCAGCTGCTGTCACGTGAATGTCCCTCCCAGGGTCCATCCTTTCCACCATTCAGCTCTGTAACTTCGCGTCTCCCACGCGCCGCCGCGCTCCGTCATCCACTAATTCCACGTCGTCTCACAAAAAATCTACTTGACCCCGTGCAGAAGACCACATTATCCTCCGCAAGCTCGACACATATCTTTTCACGCATTGTCTTTTGCGAATTGTATCTCGTCATTGAATTTCATTGAAGCATTTAGCAAGCGAGAACCTCGATCTATTTCAAAATTCCTCCCATTCACTTCCCTAGAGCTCTCCTAGCTCCATTGCGTCACCTCTCGTCGCTCCGAACGCATCCAACCACGTCGATTCACCTATACATCCGCACAATGGCGACGCTCAAGCGCAAAGGGGACGATTCATTGACCAATGGTGCCGACACGAAGAAGCCCAAGGCCAATGGATCCATTGCTTCTTTCTTCGGTGTAGTGCCCAAGGCCGGCGGTGGCGCTTCTGGAGATGCTGCCCCCAGTGCGCCAGCAGCCAAATTTGACAAGAAGAAATGGGTGGATGGGCTGACTGCCGAGCAGAGGAAGCTTCTGCAGTTGGAGATTGACACGTTGGATGACAGCTGGCTGGCTCATTTGAAGGATGAGATCACCACAAAGGAGTTCTTGGAGCTCAAGAAGTTTCTGGAGAGGGAGACGAATGCTGGGAAGAAGTGGTTCCCGCCAAAGGAAGACGTTTACTCCTGGTATGTGCTCATGAATTCTTGGAGTGGCTTGTACATATTGACCATGTTGCTGACAACGTCGTGAACCAGGTCTCGTCACACCCCTTTTCACAACGTCAAAGTCGTCATCGTCGGCCAAGATCCCTACCACAACGTGAACCAAGCCCATGGGCTCGCATTCTCCGTCCGACCTCCGACGCCGGCACCTCCATCCCTCAAGAATATGTATATCGCTCTGAAAAAAGACTATCCCACCTTCGTACCACCGCCCAACCGAGGTGGTCTCTTGACACCGTGGGCTGATCGCGGCGTCCTCATGCTGAATACCTGCCTGACAGTCCGAGCACACGAAGCCAACTCGCATTCAAACCGCGGCTGGGAACGCTTCACGCAAAAGGTCATTGATCTGGTCGCTCAGAAACGTACTCGAGGCGTCGTTTTCATGGCATGGGGTACACCCGCTGGAAAGCGTGTACAAAAGATTGACAAGCAAAAACACTTGATACTGCAGAGTGTGCATCCCAGCCCTCTGAGTGCTTCTAGGGGGTTCTTCGACTGTGGTCACTTCAAGACGGCGAACGCATGGTTGATTAAAAGATACGGTCCTGATGGAAAAATCGATTGGGCTTTGAGTCCTGATGCTTCGACCAAAGCCACGCCTTCGCCAGCCGCAGCCGCGGTTGGTGCTGCTGCTGCAGACAAAGCTGCCGAGATTGCTTCGACGTCAACTACACAAACCAATGGGTCAGCTGCGGACAAGACGGCGCAAAAAAAAGTAGCCCAGCCAGGTGACGAGGTAGATTCTGAGGATGAGGCCGCCCTCGAAGAAGCTCTTCGACTGGCCGAGGAGGAAGTCAAGAAAGAAGGCGGCAGGGAGGAAGATGTCAAAAAGGAATGAGCCTCTCGTATACTAGAATTTCGGGCGCGGTGATTCGCCGGTACCACCAATAATTGGTGATAACGTGATACCAAGATGGTGCTGGTCTGTCACACAAGCCTCTTATGAGGAGTTATTTGCGACTGAAAGGACAGGGAATGTTTTTGTTTTCCTCTTCAGGACACGATTGCTGTATTTAGCGTCATTGATGTATGGTTGCGCATGATGATGTAAAGCCATGGGCACAACCGCTGTTGGTTCTCAAGTGTCTACTGATGGGATATGAGCATCACCTCAAAGTGATTCAAAAGCTGGGCATGGAGGGCGAATCTGATATCGATCAACAGCACACTACATCCCAGTAAGCTTCATACCTGGCGTCTTACCATATTATATCAGGACATATTGAGACCCAAGTAGCCACCATCGTGACGGGCCACGTGGGGCCATGGGGTTTTACATAAGATGCAAAAGGCAGCCGATCGGACAATTATGCTTCGTCGCTTGCGCGCCACTTTTGAACTCGAATGTGGCCGCTGCTTTCTGTATATTATGGGACAGATTTACTGCAGGAAATTCGGTGCAGATAATGCATTGTCGAGCCCCATCGAAGGGTAGTCGGCCAGTTTATGCACCACCTGCACATGAAACCCCTGCTGGTGCATGCTCCTGTTCGGAGTTGGGTGACGCATACCCAATCAGCCTCTGGCTGCAACAGGCGATTTCCAGGTTTACTGGATGATGAGTTGGCATTCCCCTCGATACGCTTGCTTGATAGATGCTGATAGAACAAAATATTACGTATGTGCACCGTGGGTCTGGGATTCGGCCTTTTTCATGCGCGAGAGACTGCTAGAAGAGATGTGTTGTCCATCCATATGTATCTTGGAAGCAGACTATGACGGTGGTGGAAGGAGGGCATGGAGCGTGGTAAATTAGGCCCTCCACTTTCGTCTGATGTGGTGATACTGCGACGGAGGACTAGTATGTGCAGTTGCACATCATTAGGGAAATCCAAGGTGATGCGAGCGGAGTAAGCGGGAACAGGCTGTAACATCAGGCCGTGGAGTATCGATTATGCTCACTGCCACGACTTGAAAAATTGTCATTCTCGCCCGTCCAAAGAAGCACCAGATCAGAGGTTCACTCATTGTCACCCAAGCATTACGCACGGGAGATTCAGCCCATCGGCTCGCAGCTACCAGCAATCCAGGGGTCGCATCCCAACTTTCGAGCCCAAGCACCAAAGTGGAAAGGCAGCGTCCCCACCAATGTCGGCACTTTGGAGCGAAGGACTCCAAGCCACAAGTTCAATTGGACTGTGAGACACCTGCGGCACAGTCTCGCTGGTCTTCGGTTGGAGCCAATGGACCTCCTCGCTCGCGGACACATACTCCCGGTCGTGGTGCGTACGGATTGTATTGGCTGTCTAGCACAAGTGCAGCCCAGTGACGACAATCAAAGTCAACGGTAACCAGAGAAGGCTACCTGCGACGGAGCTGGTGAGACATGGCCACTGAACAGCACTTGGCGTGATGAACCAGAGAGATGGACGCCTTGGGTGACGGAGCCCATCAAAAGAAACACTGCTTACTTTTCAAGATGATGCTCCATTCCATCTGGAGTCATCGCCGTGTAAAGATCGTCCAAGCTCGAGAGCGGATATGTGGCACCAGGCTGGTCGAACTTTATTGTCGTCGACATCTGATTTGTAGTGCTATCCGGCGTCGTCTGTGCATCTCGAATCATAGATTTATAGTTTGACTTCAGGGTTCGAAAGGATAAAGATCAGGTGAAGCCATGGATTCACAAGAGTGAGGTCGATGTGGCTCAAGACTGTCCAGAGATCTTGCAGCAATCTTGGTGGTATGCGTAACGAGGCAACAGCGTCTCAGGAACATAACTCTGACAGCAATATACCATCATAAACGACTCGAATTCGAGAAATTTGAGCCGCAGCGGAAGGCGTTCACACCTGCACAAGGGTGTCGAACGTGCAAGTGGCACGTTTGTTTCGATGTCTGTTGGCAAAGAGTGTGCGAATGACGAAGTGCAATATAATCCTCCGTATTATCGATTTCGGCTCGGCCTGCTCTCGGGCCCTTTGTTTTCTTCAAAGATAATTCGACAGCCCACCCGGCTGAGGTCGACGATTGCCGGCTGTGCTGCATTTGACCAGGTCGTGCTCGGGTCCGTTCCATGAAAGAGCAGATGTCTGGTCGAGATCCCTTTGCCTCCCGTTGCCAGTGCACAGAGGTACCTGCTATGGACGTGGACTGCCCCAACTGGGTCGAGGTATCACTCCCGCCAGGTCGCGCAGCGCAGGTACCCAGAAAGGCACGAGAACGCGAGCCACTCCAGGGTCAATTGCAATTTACTTTTTTGGTCCCCTGGCACACTTTGGCTGCCCCCATTTGTCGACGATCCAATCCCCGGCCGTACCTGGCTGACCCCTGTCGCGGCGCTCGTGGCCCCTGAACCTGCATCTCACTTGACAGACGAGACTTCAGGAGAGAGAGCGCGGGTGACGACTGGCTGGGTATTGATATAATTTGTTCAATCAATCAAATCATCAAACAATGTCGACGAGAGCTGGCTGGAGCCCGCCCCCAGCCCAGCCCAGCCCACCAGACGGGCCACTGATCCAACCTTGCCAATAGCAGCAGCAGCGACTGCCTTCACTTCCCTTCCCCTAGCATTGCCAGTGCCAGCATCTGCCACACCACCACACACCTGGTCGCCGTCGCCCATCTCATCCTCACCGTCTGTCCTTGCGAGCGTGTCCTGCTTCTTTTTCTTTTTCCCCCTTCTCTTCCCCCAACTGCCACCTCAGCCGCGCTTCGTCTGCAGGCCTTACGCTCATTCTTTTTCCTTGTGTTTCTGCAGCTCGTTCCGTCCCTTTCGCCTGCATTGGGCCGTAATAACCAAGTTTCAGGCTGCTTCCTCTTGTCCAGTCTTCCCTTTCTTTCTTTCAACCATCCAGCAGCCCCCCGACTTGCAGTCGCTCCCTTCGCTTCAGCGGTCCCCGCATCACCACTTACACGTCGCAGAGCATATTGAACCACCTTTGGATCAAACCAATCCCAATCCCAACCGCCTGTTTTATTGCCTGCCTCGTCCGATTGGGCATTTGCTTTTTCCTTTTCCTTTTCCTCCGGCCTCTCGCGTTGCACCACCCAAAAACGTCTGGTGTGCCATCTTTTCCTGTCGTCAACCTCGATACTCGATTTATTCTGCCGACTCCTGGGCCATCCCCTGATTGCTGCCAAGTACACACCACCACCACCCTGCATATTCGTGATCTGGGTTTCTTCCGAGGCACGCAGCCTCTGTTTATTTTCTTTCTCGGTATTCGAGCCGGCCTATCGACCTTGGATCAGCTTGCTCATCGGGAGAAATAATTCACCATTCCACGATTTAATTTCGCCAAGTTTAAAATGCCTGGGTTCCTCTCCCGCCTCAAGGCCCGCGATGGCTTGAGGAAGAAGAACGGCATGCAGGACCTTGCGGACTCACTTCCACAGAAGCCAAAGTGGGATGATGCATATACGCGAGCATCAGTCGAACCAGAGGAAGTTCATGAACTTTTACATTTCTGCACGGCAGAGCTCAAGGCCCGAGGTACGTGCGCGACAGCAGCTACGCTCTTCTTTGACGCTGCTGTTTGACGAATTGAAACACGAGTAGGTGTGTCAACTGGACTTGCTGACATATGGTGCACCCTACAGGTCTTGATATTCCTTTTCTCCTCCTCCCGTACCGACCGACCTCCGATCCTAGTGCAGTACGCACTTTCATCAGACACTTTCACGATGATACCTATGGCCTGAGAGGTGAAGCGCTGAGCCAGGAGTTGCGCATGACTGAGCCAATGGTAAAGGAGTAATTCTGCCTACAACTATCCACTTGGTGCTAACTAGAGGCCTAGGTTATTGCTGGTGTCGTCAAATGGTGTTGGAGCCGTCTTCCCAGCGGTGTTGTTGGCTGGGACGCCTACGAACTGTTCAAGATCGGTGAAGGAGGTAGGCTGAATACACAGAACCCCGACGCAGTGGCAAATGCTACTGTCCCACGTGAGAAACATGGCTTCTAAACCTTGATATCAGATTCACGCATGGCCAGAGACTCTTTCAAGACCTTTATTCCCCTAAGTGTTGAAAGCGGCTCTCGTCAACGAATCATCTTCGACTTCTTCGAACTCATCGCGGCCGTGGCTGCTCACGGTAAAACAAACGGTTTTGGTGGTCTCCAGCTTCCACGCATGGCAGCTTGGTGGGCATTTGAGCAAAAGGACACTGGCAGTGGGTTTGATGGAGGCTACAAAGCTTGGATCAAGTGAGAATATCTCGTGGCAGGAACGTCCATCCCTGATAACGATAACTTTGTTGCTAATATGAGCTCTCGCAGGGCCGCTGATGCCACCACGCATTTATTCTTCGCCTATCTTCGCTCATTGAGCCCCGAAGGTCTCACTGGCATTACCCTGCTTCCCAGGTCTCTCGAAAAGCTACTCAATGAGACGGAGTACCCGCCTACTACTCCTACCTCATTGGTATCGAAAACGAACAAATTGGTCATGTTGGTAGATTCCGTGTCGCCAACTCCATTCGCCTTGCTCCGCCGAGCTGGTCACTTTCAGTATCGCGACTCCGATCCTGCACTTCAAGAATTCTCCGAGTATGAGGATCCAGTACAGGCATTGACCGAAGAATGTCTGCGAGTTCTCAGGGCGATTTCCGCTGCCAACGAATCTCAGGTGTCCAGTGTCAAGCACTCGACTAGTTTGCGGGATGCGTCCTGGTCAAGATTCGAAGACATCGGTTTTTTCAGGGACTGTGGCCGAGGAGCCTATAGTGGAGGACAGCAAAGTGCCCGCTCAGCACAAGCAGGTTCAAGGCCTGAGAAGCACGCCTGTATCCGGCACTGACCTCGGCCGCCCAACTACTCCTTCGTGGGCCGATTTTCTGTCGTCGGGCTTCGTCGACGAAAGCCAGACCCCGTCTAATCTGCTTCTGCCTCCTGATAAGGTTCTGCCGCCTCTTGAGACCCAGATCAGGCAGCAAAGCTCACAATCACATCGGCCAAGACTCGAATCCAACACAGTAGAGATTCAGCCCGGAGAGCTTGCCAGCATCACTGTGCTGCTGCTCGATCACGCATTCTGGTGGGTATGGATGAACAGTCTGGCTCCAGAGGAGACGGCGCTACGCAAATCAGCCTTCGGCCAATACGCCGTGATCGAGACCAAGTTGGCTGGTGGCAGCTGGCTTGTGATGGAATAAATGATTGCAGGCGCTGCGCCGGAGCAGGACGAGGGTGCTTACATTGCAGAAAAGAAGGGTCTCTTCAGTTGGACCAGGCGTGGAAGAAGCATGGCTCGCCGAAAGTCTGTTGGAAAGCACGCATTTGACCGTAACGATAAGAATGCTACGAACACTTTTGGAAGCAGCAAGACTAGCATTGGACCCGACACTCATGCCCGAATCCAAGCGAAGGCGGCGCAGATGCGTGCCGTCCAGGAACATGAGAAGCAGGAAAACCTCGCAGCCACACGTCGTGGTAGAATGGACGATTCGGCGACTGAGAAGACCACCAGTGTTCTCACACTGCAGCCGCAGATTGCTGGAGAAGCCTCGTCTGCTATGAAATGGGTCAAGAAATATGACAAGGGCACTATCAAGGACGCATACATGGCCAACAGCAATGCTGGGCGGGGTGTTGCCGTGCCCTATTCGCCCACGTCTGAAAAAACGAATGGTGCGTCAATCCCGAACGGCAACGGCCATGTTATCGATCAGAAGCCTGCCGTGCCGGCCAAGGACGAGGTGCCGCCGACGCCTTCCACAATCAGCAGAAAGCCCCTTTCATCTCCCATCGCCCAGCCAGAAAATCAAGAACAGCCGGCTGCCGTTGCAGAGAAGACCAAAGAAGCCGAGACGCAAGCCGCAAAACCTGAGCCAATTACGAGAGAGGACGACGTACCAACTCCTCTCAGGGTCGAAGCTACCCCTGTTCCTGGTGCTGCTGTGAACCACGCCGTCAATGAAGACCTGGAAAGTTCCAAGCCAAAGGGAAGTGAACCGACCAAAGACAAGAAGGGTTTCCGCAACTTGCTGCGTCGCAAGAACCGATCTTCTAAGGTACCCGAGAATGCTGCCGCTGACTTGCCCGCTTTGCTTCACAAGAAACCTCCTGTCTCCACACAGCCCGCTCAGCCCGCCGTCTGTACAGAGGCTGTCAAATCTCAAGCCAGAGGAGACTGCGCCTGTTGCTCCTCCCACTTACGAATCACTCGTCGCCGCGGAGGCTACTACCGTGAACACAGAACCGACCCTGGAGGCTCCTCCCGTCGAGAACACGGAACCTACCTATGATCCTTCTGTTGGTGAAAGCCTCACGCCCATCGATACAAAAGACGCTGCCGAGGCTAAGGATGAATTCTCCCGCTTCGATCAAGGTCCGTTGGCCGATCAGCCTGCTTTCGTGCCAGAGCAAGAGGACGATGACGCTACTCCCCCACCAATTGCTCGCCATGCCGTTTCAAAGCAGGACGAAGAAGTCGCCACTCCTACGGTAGAGCCTATCGAAAAGCTCAACCAAAGTGCTAGCCCCGGTGTACAGGATCGCTGGGCTCAAATTCGCAAGAATGCCGCGCAGAAGGCAGCCACTCGTCAACGAGACGAGCCGGTTCGAGCCAACAAAAACTCTGGGGATGATGATGATACCAGCGTAGAAGAGAGTAGGTGCCCAACCTTCATACTGTGCCTCGGCTCGAGGGCAGCTCGTTTACATACTAACGCTTTTGTTTTAATAGCAATCGAGTCGCGTGTGGCGCGAATCAAGGCTCGTGTTGCCGAACTCACTGGCAACATGGAGACGGGCAACGGACCCCAGCAACCTGTGACTGGCCGATCTTAGAGGCGTATGGCAGTCAGTTGACTACTGTGTCGCCTTTGCGCCGATAAATCTCGTTTCGAACACGTTTGATCCAAGAACGAGAACCTTTAACTGTTTTAACTTACTTTGATTTCTCCGACCTGCTTCCCCGGCCGCGACTACTGTTGGCCACTGATACAACTGCAAATGTCATTAATAGTCTTTCATTGGAGCCAACAGTAATCTCATGTTTTTTCAGGGCTCATAATAGCTTTTGTCATTTTTGTTTTTTTTATCTTTTGCACCAGATATGATACCACGGGACGCAAAGATTTCAGGTTTGAGTGAGCGAGCCATCTTGATCTCGATCTCGACGATTGAACATTCATACTAGATTCTGCAGCGTCTTGAAATTTAATTTCCTTCGTACTGTTGATGCGTGTTTTTCCCTTCTCCTTTTTGGACAGACAAGAGTTAGCATAGAGACAATCTTCGAAACGAACGACTGGCTTTTTAATTGCGACGGGTCAAACGAGAATGATCTTGTGGCCGTGTTGCTTTGCTACAGCTGTACTCTGCGTTGTCATTTTAGTTAGCAGTGCTCGGACTCAACCGATTTCTTTTATTTGTAGCGAGGGATGCTAGACACATGAAAGCGAGATATGATTCCCTGCCAGCTAGTGAATACAGACGGTCTTTGGCTGCGTTTCCTGTTTTCTGATTGATCATCTCATCCTGTGATTGTCAAGACTAAGTGTGTAAACGACCGCAACATATTCGGCAACGGTTCTGTCATTTGTCCATGCACTCGTATCTCTATAACACGTAGTGCTTCGTCACACCTGGTCTTACTCCTAAATTCGTCTTGTTCCATTTCTATAGTCGAGCAAAGTCCAACCTAGAGATGTCCGACCCGTGTTCTACCATCCTTCACTCCCCCATGCTCGTGTTCATGTTCATGCGCGTCTTCGTCTTCGTCATCAAAATTCTCCATCTTAATAACCATGAATTCGCCATCATCTCCCTCGTTCGACTCAGGCGTCTCCTCACGCCTCGCTCGGCCATGGCCGCTCACCCCGTGCGTTTTCAATTGTGGCTTCTCGAATCCATCGTGGAGACTTGAGTTTCTGACTTGTCCTTGCGGCCGAGGAATCAGAGTCGTCCGCCGCCTCGTCTTTTGAACGTTGTGTGGTAATTTCCTGTGGTCGAGCAGGGAGGGGAGGTCGACCATCACCTGCTAATGCCGGCGAAGAGATGGTCAAGCCTCGCAGGTCCTGAGCGACCCTGGACTCCTTAGGCTCCGCGTCTCCCTTGGTCACGGCATCAAAGTCGACGAGTTTCCCTTCTGCGTGATCATCCTTCATCTTGATGAGGTCGTCTTTTTCAATCTGCCCCGTGGCGCGGACGCCGAGGAATCCGCATTCTCTTAGGATTTCGCCCGTGAGGGAAGGGTAGCGCAGGTGGCCGCTTACGCGCTCGCTAAGATTGAGATTCTGGAGGCCGTTTACGTTCTCTATGGCCTGGAGACCTGCTACGCCCATGGCGAGACTGTGCATGCGGTACACGAAGCCGAGAACCATGTCGTTTTCAGAGTAAACGTTGAAGATGGGTCCTGAGACGACGCAGCGCAGGGTACGCCAGTGCGGTGCGTAAGAGGGAGCGGGCGTGTCGATGATGACGACTGTGTCGATGAGGCCGAAGGCTTGACGGTCCGCGAGAGACTGCAGGCAGGCGTGGATGGCGGTGGCACCGAGGGAGTAGCCGATGAGGGTGACGGGGCGCTCGCCTTGGACTTTGTTGATGAGAGCGTCGGCGAGGAGCTGGCCGGCCTTTTTGGAGCGGTTGCTCGCGCGGCTGAAGGGGTTGTCGACGTTGCAGGCGGCGGCGAGGACTTGGATGGGCCACAGGGCTGCCCAGAGGGTCGCCAGAACGGTGCGCTTGATGATTTCGACCTTGAGGGTCTTCCATGCGAATGAGGAGACAAGATCTTTAAGGGCTGTGCCGAGGCTGAGAAGCGTCTGCATCTCGTAGCGGAGAGCGAAGACCTCGGGTGACGAGTCGAGCACGCGCCAGGGCTTGGTTATGTCTTCTTCTGAATTGAGCCAGCCGTTGATGCCTATGGTCACGCGAAGACGACGGTTCTCTTGCTCTTGCTCTGGTTTTGAGATGTGCTCGGTAGGTTTTCTCCACTGAGTTTCTTGAAATCAGGCCCCCATTCTGACTCTAGGGGGATGAATTTGAAGTCTTCTACTTCTTTGGCGTACTTGTCCATGAGTTCGCCCTAGTAAGGTACCTATGTTAGCGCATTCAAGGTATATCGTAAGGCAGCTAGGAACGTCTTTGCAAATGGGAAGTGGAACGGGGGTATTGTACGAACAGTCATTTTTGCACCATAAGCTCCAAATAGAGCACCAACAAGAGCACCATTCATCCAGAAGATCCCCAAAAAGCTAGCCACACCTCCGAGTCTAACACCACCCATGATGCCGCCAATGGCACCAGCAACCAGCGGCGCCGCCAGACCACCCGTGACGCCAATGATAGTTGCGCCAGCGACAGAGGCAAGACCAACTTTCCAGAATCGACTGAACTTGTTCTGCTGTCTGCGCTTCTCGGCCTCGGCCTCAGCAGACATGGTCTCCTTCTTGTCCTTGTCCGCGGTCGACGACTCCATTAGCGAGTACGCAATCTCGGCTTCTTCCTTGTTTACAAAAGTCTGAGGAATCTCGAGTACCGAAGCAAGATACAGTATCATACTGCGCGAATGCGCCGAGTACTTCCCCGTCGACAGCAGAAGCAGCAACACGCAGCTGAGTGCCTCTCTCCTGTCATGTGCAGGAATAGTCGTCAGCCTCGTCGGGATGGGGTGGTACAGCTTCTGCAGCGACGCTACGTCTTCCGACTTGTCGATCTGAATGTTCCCAAAGCTGATAAAATGTTCGCCTTCCTCGGGTGTATCGAGCTTCTTCTTCTCCACGGCTTCCTGGAGAGCTTTGCGCTCTCGTTTGATCTTGGCATTGTCTTCAACGCGCACGATTTCCTGGAGTTTGGGCAGGAAGTCGTTCTTCCATTCCTGCATGTACATCATGGCTGATTCTTAGATTTGCTCTACCTTCCTGGCTGCTTTGGCGCTGGGCTGCTTGACGGCTGGTTCAGTTGGCTTCCTCTTGGGTTTGGGGTTGACATTGGCGCCACTGGAGGCCGAGGGCGCAGGGCTAGGCGATTGGCTTGTCTGCGTTTGCTGTTGGTCATTTTCTTCGTCGTCTGAGAGTGAGCCAAGTTCGTCCGGGGGCGTGATGAGCTGGAGTGTCATGAAGGCTGTGATTTCTTCGACGAGCTTCAGCAAAGCGGCTCGCCTCGCGGGGTTGAGGGCGATGACGACCTGGCGGGGGTCGGCGCAAAGGGGAGCCATGATGAAAGGAGTTGTTTGATTGAGCAGAGGAACAATGATTCGATCTATGGGCTGGACATTGGAATATAGGGACCACGGAGAGTCGCGGAATGTTGGCTGGTGCAAGGTCCGGTTGTTTTGGTCTGCTTAGGATGGAGGCAGCTGCCTGGAGTTGCTAGGTGACATTGCGAGCGGCTGAGTGAGCGAGCGGTCGACCCTGTTACGTCACGTCTCACCAAGCTCTTGGCTCATTGTGTTGGGTGCTCCAGCCTCGACAGAGGCCAGATATGCTTGTCTGATGCGATGCACTGCATGGTAATTGAATGTCCAAATGGGTGGGCAATCTGGCAGATAAAGCACTGGCAGAGGGATGTATTCCAGGATGAGGATGGAAAGGGTAAGTTTGATTTAGGTAGGAAGAAATTCGCGGCTGTCACTCGTTCAACGAGCATGGGCTTGTGACCTGAAAGCCCAGTGGGGGGTTCTCGACTCCCTTTTACGGTGTAACGGCCGACAGGTCTCATTTAATGCTCTGAGCTGGCAATTGATCGCACAGATCGTTGGCGTACGTTAAGTCTTGTTGCTCTGGGCAAACATTGACTTCCTATATTTCTGCTGAGAATTGTGAATTCAATCATGATGTACGATTCTGACCGAATGGCACCCCACGAGAACGGCAGCGACTTAGTTCGATCCAAATGACATCCATCTTCGTTTCCGTCTCGCAGACAACAACCCAATCTGAAAATGAAAATCGAAGACAGTTCAATAGGAGGAAGGCTGCGGTGTATAGCTGCTGAGAATATATGACAATTCTTTCAGACGCAGCCGGGGTCCCGGGTAGGCTCTACACTTTTTAAAGCCATCTCCATCTCGACTCCACATCTCCTGTCCTAGTGCCAGGGTCCGATAAGCCTATCGCGATCGGCCCCACCAAAAAATTTCCCAAGCTTTCACCAAGTCCACCATCTCAGCTCAATTCTCCTACATCCGCGGACCTCGTCGCGCCCACGAATACACCATCCGCCTCTGTGTTACGATTTGCGCAGTAGAAGCGACGAGACACGCCGGCAACCATGAACGCCAGCGCCCTCCTCCAGTCCCAAGGCTGGCGCGGCAAAGGCCACACTCTCCACAAAACCGACAACTCCATCGGCCTCGCCAAACCTCTGCTCCTCAACCGCAAGGACAACACCAAGGGTCTCGGCACGACGCAGCACTTCACCAGCGACCAATGGTGGATGAACGCCTTCGACGAACAGCTCAAGGGCCTCGAGACAAGCAAGGAGGGCAAAGTCACGCAGACCATCACGACGGGCAAACTCAACGCCATTGAGAATGGATCCCTCGGCAAATATTCCCTATACACATCCTTTGTACGTGGTGGCTTCCTCGAGGGAACACTCAAGACCAACACCGATGACGATTCATCCTCTTCATCGAGCACAGATGAGTCCGACGAGACGCCCAGCACGAGCGACCCCGAAGATAAACCGAAGAAGTCAGTAAAGGACGACGCCAAGAAGTCAAAGGAGGAAAAGACTAAAGAAAAGGCCGCGAGGCGGAAAGAAAAAGAGGAGAGACGAGCGAAGAAGAAGAGGCTCGAGGAGAAGTACAAGGAGCTTTCACTTGCCGTGGATGGGGAGACGAAAGAGGAGCGCAGAGCAAGGAAGGCGGAGAGACAGAGGTTAAAAGAGGAGAAGGCGAGCGATAAGGCCGAGAAGAGGAGGAGTCAAGAGGATAGAAGACGCAATAAAGAAGAGAGGAGAAGTAAAGAGGAGAGGAGGGCTAAGAAGGAGGCGAAGAGGCGGGAACAGCAACGACCTGCGTTTTCTTGCTAAGACTTGCGCATTTGCGGATGAAAGTCCTTTGTGGGCAATCATTGTTGGATGAGGTTTGCGATGAGACTTCGACGAGGGTGTCTTTTGCATAGCATGGCGTTTCTGGGCGAGTGCATTTTTATTCGGCGCGACAACGTTGGTAAACCAATTGCTTGGGTAGAACAGCATAAGTCGATCGGCGAAACATCAATACATACAAGTTCTATACTTTTCTATTACAATTGTTGGACCCCTTGCTGATGATCCTGTGGCTGCTGTTTACGCATAAATGACAGGTTCCATGCCGTCTCTGCGTATCTAGGTATTTAGAAGAAATAACAAAAAATGATACAAGAAGATATGAAATGCTACAACCTGTCACGGAGCATTCAGTCATGACCGTTTCCTTGCCCGTCACCATACAACATCAACTACCTTTCCCTCGCGATCAAGTCGAACATCTTCCACAGTCGTCATCCGAAGCCTCCCCTTCCCATCCCCGATCTGCTCCATATTCCGATAAATGACCCTGTGATCGCCACATATACGCGTATGCGGGACCTTCTCACACTCCTTGCACGGATCTTCCATACCGACGTGCGATTCTTCATATTCCATAATGGCTGCTAGGTTGGCAGCTGCTATCTTGTAATTCACCATGCCGTCTCTCAAGGGCCACTTGCCCAAGAGCTCGATGCTCCTGCGCCGCAATGTGCCGTCTCGACACAACGCCCCGATACCCAAGAATGGGTGGCATGAGACGGGAGAAAATGAGAAGAGCGTCACGGCACCATCGTTCTGTACATTGAAATCCGTCTCCTGCTCGAACAGCTCCTTGACGAGCGCGAATATGCGTTGGAAAGTGTATGTGTAACGATCCCAGCCGAGCTCTCCCACGGCGGTGTCGACGTATAGTAGGATTTCTATGGCGTGGGCGTACATTTGCAGAATGAGCTTGGCCCGGTGGTCCACATCTTGTAGTTTCTCGAACCTAGCTTTCCAGCGACGATATTGGTAGCGATACGGCAACCGCTGTTCTGACACGAGGTCGGTATTTCCCTTGATGTAGTGGAACACCTGGGTTTGGTACACCTTGATTAGATTATTGAGCAGTTGCTGCTGTTCATAGTAGGCTTCCGTTGCAGAGGAGAAGCCAGACGGAGGTTGGCGTTTGTCATATGTTATAGTTTGCCAGAATGGTTTCGGAGGCGCAGATAATGATGATTGAAGCTCGAACCGAGTGAAGAGCGCCACAAGCGAGTTTACCGTAGAAGCATCTTGTGCGTTTGATGACTTGGTAGAGTGCTCCCAGAAACGCCAGTTGTTGAATAGTTGAATGCCCTGATCGACATGTACTTTGGCTTTCTCTTGATCTCCCTGCAGAATGCATATGCTTGTGAATAGAATACTGGCCAAGAGAAGTGTTTCCTGATCCTGATAGCTTATCTCGGCTTGCGTAGGATTGATGGAGAGAATTTGCTGTATGGACTTGTTATACTGCGCTAGCGAAAACTGATACAGCTGTTCGCTCTCGACCGTAGTCTCTCGGTCCTTGAGCCGCTTGTACATGGCCGTAAGAGAAACACCAGCGTGCCAAATCGCCGGATACGTTTGCGTTGCCCTCGGTATATCGATGGTCCAGAAGCCGCGATCAAATGCGCTAGCAACCTTGACGGTGGCTTCGGTGCAGAGTAGGTGGAACATTTGCTCTTCCTGCTTGCTGGAGTGAGCATAGACGGGTAAAACTGGGAGACAACTCGGCTGAAGAGTCGGCGTCGATGCTTTTCGTGTCGGCGTAGCCAATTCATTGGAATAGCCAGAGCACGGCCGTCCCACTGACACGCATCGCTTGCAGCTCGGCTTCGACTCATCGCATTTTACGCGACGAGCTCTGTAGACATTAGTTTGTCAGGTCTGCGAGCCATTTCGCCCCTGAGATAGCATCTAGAGGCCATAGAAATTTCCACGAAAAGAACTGTTTATACACACCGGCAAGTAGCACAGCCAGTCTTGACTTTTGCAGCCCACCGCTTCTTGCGCTCTGCTTTCGGCTTATTGGAGCGCATTGCGCTGTCGGCACTTGGCGCGTGCGGCACAGTAGCCATATCGCATATTGGTCTGAAGTTACATGCAGAAGATCGTGACGCTACCTCGACGCTTGAATATCTGTGAATAGACTCGAATCATGAAAGTAAAAGGGGGCGATGGTTGGAAATAAGATGACTCTGTGGCCGGTGCGGGGTGGGGGCAGAAGAAGGTCGCAATAGGCGCCTATTTTGGCGTCGGACAAAGTACGACGCTCTGGACACCAGATGATCAACTCTGATTGCCCGGTTGCTATATTGCGGTAACACAAATATCGGCCACATTTCCGCATTCTGTTTCGCTCCCGTAGCAAAAAGAGTCAGCCTCAGCACCCAGCCCGTCCGGATGCTCTCGCCAGCGAGACATGCTTACTGCATCACCAATAGCACTCACTGTAGTTTTGGGTCGGATCGACTGCACTCATCCTGGAAATGTATTTATCACGGCTCTTTGGGGGCTTTGCCGGGCTTGTTCGATAAGATCCATGGTCGTCTGTCCCAGAAATCATCCTTGATGATATCCATGTGTTCTACCACCACCCTTGCCTTTGCCCTCTTCTTTTTGTCTTTTTCTGCTTGAGTTTTGGACTGCTGCACAGGCTCGGCTAAATCATCCATTTCGAGAGCCACGCCGTGGCTCTCAGGGTCGACAAGTTCGTACTGCGGAAGTAACGTCAGCAAGGGCATGTCAGAGCGGAGAAACTAGCCAAGAGGTGATCATGTTCGTACGTCTCGGAATATTACACTGCCCTTCCTAAATATCTCTGGCTCATTGTTGTAATTGATGCGAAATCGCGAGAACAGAATCTCATTCTTATCCGCGGCCAACGTTCCCTAAGTTTCATTTTAGTACTGTAACTCTGGAATGGCTGAATGGATTGCTTACGGCCAAGGTTCGCTCCGCCTCTTTGTTGTCAAGTCCGCCAAGCAGTACCAGGGACCAGAACGTGGTGTTATACAAGTTGTTGATGTGACCTGCACGATGCACGCATTAGATATAGCAGTTCAAGCAGGTGAAGAGGTCCAACCTACAGTCTACCTGTCGCCAACTCATATAGTCGCGCAAGTTCTGGACACTAGGATAGCATACTGCCCGGCCATCGAATGTCGGTAAAGGAGGAGAGAGCGGAGTGTCCGGGAAAAATGTCGACCAAAAGTAGACATAGTTGGCTGTAAACGTAGAGACTATCGTGCTGACGAGTTTGCTATGGCAAACATGTCAACTTCATACCATGAAACTATACATGAATAACAAACGACTCACCTTGCCCGCCGTTCGAAAAGGTTACACGACTTGTGAAAAACGAAACTGGTAACTCATGTTCAGTGATCTGCCATGAGATTCCATGTAACGTCGGATTCTCCATACCTGTATTCATCACTGACGCCATACGAGATAATGATCTCAGGGAGATCAGTCGCCACAGCTTTGGCAGCGGCATTCATCAGGTCTAATGCTCTGCGGTCGTTGGGCTTCGTAAAGGCATACTTGGCGCACATTCTACCCATTCGACCGATCAGAAATGTAACGGTAACAAAGTGATACACGTAAGAAAAACATACTTCGTGAAGGCCCGCCCATCAATACGAACGACGATCCATGTGTTTGGCAGTAGCGAATCTGTCTGCTCAAAATTTCTGACATGCTCAAACCTGACCGTTTCTGTTAGTTGTTGGTGTTTCAACAAAGACATCATGGCTGAGAGCTTTGTTTCAGCTTACTTGGAGTTCGCCATGGCTGCGAATTGGCTATGATCTGCCTGAGGACCGTCGAACTCGATGCTGGAACACGAACAGAAAGACCTTCGATAGCTTGAGCTTCGAAAAAGTTCTGTTTGGACACTCACACCCTCATCCCCGCGGTGGGGTTCACTTTTGAGGTCAATGGGTGTCTCGTCGCGTGCCAAGGGAGGAGCAGCCCTGTCAGTGACCGCTTTCAGCGTCACCCTTAGTGCCTGAGTGCCCAGAGGCTCGGCCTGGACCCACTAGAGCATCCCTCAAGGCGTCGCGACACGGTCAAAATCCAGACCAGACATTTTCGTTGTCGATTGAGCCGTGTGTTAATGACCAACGGCCGAACTCGCGCGCGTTTGATCAACCCTCCATGCCTTCGCGCAATAGCTGCGAAGCATGCTTTTGATTATCAGAGCCTACAGTTCTTGTCCAGATCCTTTCGGTCCTTGAGACCTGGCTTGCGACTATGAATCTCTTGTTGTCTGATGACTACCTACTGCAGGATTACCCCGAAAGCATCACCAGCACGATACGGTCCGGACATGCCACGGTGTTGCGTTTCAATCGCAAAGGCGATTACCTCGCCTCTGGACGAGTTGATGGCGCTATAGCAATCTGGGATCTCGAGACCATGGGAGTTGCAAGAAAATTAAGAGGACACAGCAAAAGCATAACCTGTCTGAGTTGGTCACGCTGTGGGAGATATCTGCTCTCCACCTGTCAAGGATGGAAAGCAATTCTGTGGGATCTTCAAGACGGTAAACGACTGCGAGAAGTGCGCTTCCGAGCACCGGCATACATAGCAGAGCTACATCCTTGGAACCAGTGCGTAACGGACCGCAAGCGTTGGTGAATTGCATCGATTGCTGATTGTGAAATTAGTTTGCAGTTCGTGGCCTCGCTTTTCGAGGAACAGCCAGTTCTTGTTGATATGAGCGAGCCGGTCGACGTCAAACATATACTTCCATCTGTTCCCAAACGAACGAATGCCGATGTTGATGTGGCGTTGAAAGAGAAACAGGCCAAGGAAGACGCGAAAGAAAAGACGACATCTACCATATGGACTGCCACTGGCGATCACATCATCGCAGGCACGAGTAAGGGCAAGATCAACATAATCGACACGAAGTCCTTCGAGATAATATACACGGAGAAGGTCTGCTCGGGTATTATAACCACCCTACGAATCACTGGATCCGGGCGAGATTTGCTGGTCAACTCACAGGATCGAATCATTCGTACCTTCCGGATACCTAACCTAGCTGTCGAAGACTTGGACCTCGATACTATCCAATTACCATTGGAGCACAAATTTCAAGACGTTGTCAATAAGCTATCATGGAATCATGTCACATTCAGTGCCACAGGCGAGTATGTGGCCGCATCCACATATAACAACCATGAACTCTACGTCTGGGAGCGGAATCGCGGCAGTCTGGTATGCATGCTTAAAGATCCCAAAGAAGAACAAGGTGTCATAGAATGGCATCCGACGAGAGCCCTCTTGGCAGCGTGCGGATTAGAAACAGGGCGAATCTACATCTGGTCTGTGATCAGCCCTCAAAAATGGTCAGCGCTGGCGCCAGACTTTGCCGAGGTGGAAGAAAACGTTGAATACATTGAGAAGGAGGATGAGTTCGATATCTATGCGCAGGAGGAAATTCATCGACGGCGACTCGATGCGGAAGATGAGGACGTTGATGTTTTAACACTCGACCCCTCCAAATTTGATGACGACGTCGACAGCTTTCGCATGCCAATCTTGTTTAACTTGGGCGAAAGTGATAGCGAGGATGAGTTTATTGCGGTTTCTACTGGTACCATGCGACGTAGGAGTCCTGGTGAGGGCCAAAGCGACACTGATCGGCCGGTTGAGACGACGACCGCGAAGAGGAGTGGTGCTGGCAGGGGCGGCAGGGGCAGAAAGAAGTAGTCAACTCTGGGTGACTGGTCACGCTTTTACGGCCGACGCGCATAATAATCTCGGACTTTGACTTGACGAAGGCGTATGGGCTCACCGTATGAAGCATTACTGTAAGCGAAGGTTACGGACACGCAGTTGGTGGTCGAAGGTAGCTGGCCAGGTGCATATGTTCTCCGGCGCAATGCTGACTCCTATCTCAATGCATACCTACTTTAATGAATAGACGAAAAGATATTCCTCAAAGTATACAAGCGAATGCTGGGTCTGAAACAGTATACAAAAATATAAGCTTGCACTTAGAAACCGAATATGGATATCCCCTTGATAAATGGCCTTGGAAAACAAACCTGATGCAATCAATGTTCCGGTCCTTGCGCAAACTCTGATCTTGTAGGCAGAAATGAAAAAGACCTTTTAGACACCATACTTGAAACTTCATTTGCAAGAGAGGAAGTGCCTTGAGCTCCTAGCTAAGATGTTCCATTGTCTTCCTACACTGATGTGAGCACGAGTGAAATGCAATCCTCAACTATCACGCGTCTTTGTTCGAGAGCAATTGGCGTTTGGAGCCTAGAACAAAAGTACCGAAAGAATAGCAGGAAAGATAATACGCTCAGGGCTGTTCAGAGACCGTGCGACACACTGTGGCGCAGACACAATTCATAGGTGAATCGCTTCTGGAAGCTATTCGCATATACCGGTGTTTGAGTCACCGGCGATGCGCAGACGAAATAATTGGCTGAGAGTGTCGCGTGGTCTGGGGTCAGCCAAGTCCCTTTACCAGTGCTTGTGCACGTTGAGAGCTACATGACAAAAAAGGCTGAGCAACACAGTCAACATTACGCTCAGGGTGCGCGAATTAATTTGCATCAGCAATGCCAGCTGCATGCTTGCTAGGACTCGGTACCCGTGGAACTCCCACTCTCTGCCTCAGGCACCCATTGTAAGGCGCAGGGGCAATACACACCCCCAAACGGGGCTAGCGCAGAAGCTGCGTGTGTGGCCAGCCGCCTCAAGTAGATTCTTCCAGATCGCCCTCCAGGCATCACGCCTTTACCACGACAAAATCTTCGCCAACCGGCCCAAATCCATCAACACGCGCGTCGAGCATCGCGCGCAGCGCTCTGAGGCACGTTCAGAAGTGCTCTTTGACACGGCCATCTCGTTTCGACGACTTTAACGACTTTTGGAGCGGTGGCGACGGAGGAGAACATCTCGATCGTCTCCTGGGCCGTTGGCCAGGGCGAGCGCTGCATCTGAGCGCCATCCGCCGTTCGTTGAACGACGCGATTTCTCATCGATCGGGAATTTGAAGGACACGGTTTAACGAAGTCACTCGCTTTTTTCGCCCGTTTTATCTCGCAATCACTCGAAATCTCGCCGCGACGGCGTGTCGCGTTCCTTCTCAGACGAGCCGCCTCTCAGTCACCCCCGGTCGCCTCAGCCAGACTTTTCGGGCGACCTCACGATAAACCGCAATCATGGCGAACTATCATCCCCCGTTCTCGAGCGCACCGCTCAAGACGGTTGAGGAGATCCAATTCGGTCTGATGGCCCCAGAGGAGATCAAAAACATGAGTGTTTGCCACATCTTGTACCCCGAAACGATGGACGAAAGCCGTACAAAGCCACGCGACGGTGGTCTCAACGATCCTCTCTTGGGTTCCATCGATCGTGGATTCAAATGCAAAACATGTACTCAGGCCATGAGCGACTGTCCCGGCCACTTTGGTCACATCGAACTCGCCAAACCCGTGTACCATCCTGGTTTCATCAAGAAGGTCAAGAAGATCTTGGAGATTGTCTGCCACAACTGCAGCAAGGTGCTGGCCGATACTGTTGGTCTCTCCTGACTGTAGACTTTTTGCTTGACGTGAGGTGTTTGCTAACAGTCGTACTTATCAGAGCGATCCCGAGTTTGTTGCAGCTATCAGTACTCGAGACGCTAAGCTTCGCTTTAATCGTGTTTGGGCCGTCTGTAAGAAGAAGCAGAGATGTGAAAACGAAGATCGTACCGAGAAGAACGACGAAGAGTTCGCACCAGGCATGAAACCGATGTTAAACAACCACGGCGGTTGTGGCAATGTACAACCACAGGTTCGACAAGCTGCTCTCCAGCTCAAGGCTGCCTTTGATGTTGTTCAAGAGGATGGCCCCAAGCGCCGAGAGACGGTACCTATCACTCCTGAGATGGCACATGGTATTCTTCGAAGAATTTCTGAGGAAGATCTGCGCCACATGGGTCTGAATTCGGATTATGCACGACCTGAATGGATGATCATCACTGTCTTGCCTGTTCCTCCCCCTCTAGTACGTCCTAGTATCTCTATGGACGGCACCAGCACCGGTATGCGAAACGAAGACGATTTGACGTACAAGCTCGGCGATATCATCCGTGCGAACGGTAATGTGAAGCAGGCAATCCGCGAAGGTTCGCCGCAACATATCGCTCGTGATTTCGAAGAGCTCCTTCAGTATCACGTCGCCACATATATGGACAATGACATTGTTGGACAGCCGCGTGCGCTCCAGAAGAGTGGCCGTCCCGTCAAGGCTATCAGAGCACGTTTAAAGGGCAAGGAGGGTCGTCTGCGTGGCAACTTGATGGGAAAGCGAGTCGATTTTTCTGCGCGAACTGTCATCACTGGTGATGCCAACTTATCGCTCCACGAGGTCGGTGTTCCTCGCAGTATCGCGAGAACCCTCACATATCCCGAGACAGTCACGCCATACAACATTGGCAAACTGCATCAGCTTGTCGAGAACGGACCGAACGAACACCCTGGTGCTAAATACGTCCTCCGAGCTGATGGCACTCGTATCGACTTGCGACACCACCGAAGAGCCGCCCAGATCTCCTTGGAATATGGCTGGAAGGTCGAACGACACTTGATGGATGGAGACTATATCATCTTCAACCGTCAGCCTTCTTTGCACAAGGAGTCTATGATGGGTCATCGCGTTCGTGTGATGCCCTACTCTACATTCCGCTTGAATCTTTCCGTTACCTCTCCTTACAACGCTGATTTTGACGGTGACGAGATGAACTTGCACGTTCCACAAACCGAGGAGACACGTGCTGAAGTTAAGGAGCTGTGTCTCGTCCCCAACAACATTGTCTCTACCCAAAAGAACGGTCCTCTCATGGGCATTGTCCAGGATTCACTTGCTGGAGCATACAAGATCTGCCGACGTGATACCTTTATCGACAAAGAAATGGTCATGAACATGATGCTTTGGGTTCCGAACTGGGATGGTGTTATTCCGCAACCTGCCATTCTCAAGCCGCGACCTCGCTGGACTGGCAAACAGCTCATTAGCATGGTCATTCCCAAAGAGATTAGCTTGCACTCTCCAGAATCGTCTGGCGGGCAGGACAATGCCGATATACCGTTGAAGGATACTGGGCTCTTGATTCAGAGCGGTGAACTCTTGTACGGTCTTCTGAAGAAGAAGAACATTGGTTCGGCTGCTGGAGGTATCGTTCACCTGAGTTATAACGAACTTGGTCCTGAGGGAGCAATGGCTTTTCTCAATGGTGTGCAGCAAGTAGTCACCTACTGGCTTCTCAACAACGGTCACAGTATCGGTATCGGTGATACGGTGCCAGATAAACAGACTATCGAGAAGGTCCAGGTCCACATTGACACTCAGAAAGCGGAGGTCGCCAGGTTGACAGCTCAAGCTACTGCCAATGAGCTCGAAGCCCTTCCTGGTATGAATGTCCGTGCGACTTTTGAGAACAAGGTGTCTATGGCCCTCAACTCTGCCCGTGACCAGGCTGGTACCACTACGCAGAGGAGTTTGAAGGACTCGAACAACGCCGTCACCATGGCCGAGTCTGGTTCCAAGGGATCTTCAATCAACATCTCACAGATGACTGCCCTCGTGGGTCAGCAGATCGTCGAAGGCAAGCGTATTCCCTTTGGGTTCAAGTACCGAACGCTGCCTCACTTCACAAAGGATGACTACTCTCCCGAAGCTCGTGGTTTCGTTGAGAACTCCTACCTGCGTGGCCTCACCCCATCCGAGTTCTTCTTCCACGCTATGGCTGGTCGAGAAGGTCTTATCGACACTGCTGTCAAGACTGCCGAAACCGGATACATCCAGCGACGACTGGTCAAGGCTCTTGAGGATCTGAGTGAACGTTATGATGGAACAGTGCGAAACTCCTTGGGAGACATCATTCAGTTCCTGTATGGCGAGGATGGTCTGGATGCCATGTGCATCGAGAAACAAAAGCTCGGTATTCTCAAGATGTCAGATGCAGCATTCGAGAAGAAATACCGCCTCGATCTGGCCAATCCTCCCGACTGGTTCAAGAAAGATTACGAATACGGCAATGAGCTGGCAGGCGACAAGGAGTCTATGGACCTTTTGGACTCTGAATGGGATGCTCTTCTGGACGATCGTCGGATTGTGCGACTTATCAATCGCGCCAAGATGGGAGAGGAAATGATGCAATTGCCTCTCAACATTGGCCGAATGATCGAGACTGCCAAGCGGGTTTTCAACGTTCGCGCAACTGATCGCAGTAATCTGAGACCCGCGGATGTAATTCCCAGGGTACAGAACCTGCTGAGTGAGCTGAAGATTGTGCGTGGTTCCGACTCCATATCCGTCGAGGCGGATACCAATGCTACCATTCTATTCAAGGCATTGATTCGCTCCCGTCTTGCCTTTAAGGAGATTGTCAAGGTGCATCGCCTGAACAAGCTCGCCTTCGACCATGTTTTGGGAGAGTTGCAAAACCGATGGGACCGATCCTTCGTCAGTCCCGGTGAAATGGTTGGCGTTCTCGCAGCGCAGTCTATCGGAGAGCCTGCTACGCAAATGACCCTGAACACCTTCCATTTCGCTGGTGTGTCCTCAAAGAATGTCACGCTGGGTGTACCTCGTCTTAAGGAAATTCTTAACCTGGCCAAGGACATCAAGACGCCGAGCATGGCTGTTTATTTCAACACACACTTGGGTACTCAAGAGCAGGCTAAGAAGCTTCGAAGTTTGGTCGAATACACCAACCTGCGTTCCATCACATCCGTCACTGAGATCTACTATGATCCTGACATCCAAGGCACCAGCATTGCCGAGGATATGGACATGGTCGAATCTTACTTTTTGATTCCTGACGACACTCAAGACACAACAGACCAACAATCCAGATGGTTACTGCGTATCACGCTTGACCGACAGAAGCTCCTCGATAAGGAAATCAAGATTGACGATGTGGCTCAGCGAATCAAGGAAGAGTACCCCAGCGATTTGGCCGTTATCTTCAGTGACAACAACGCGGATGAACAAGTCATCCGTATCCGAACCATTCGAACCGACGATGACAAGGATGAGGATGGAGAAAAGAGAATTGAGGATGATGTCATGTTGAAGCGTCTTGAAGCCCATCTTCTCGACACATTGACTCTTCGAGGTGTGCCTGGTGTTGAGAGAGCGTTCCTGACCAAGGGCACGCGACTGGTTATTGATGATGACGGAGCAGAGATTGCAAAGAAGGACGATGACAAATGCACGCAGTGGTACTTGGATACCTCCGGATCTGCCCTCCGTGAGGTTCTCGCCGTCGACGGTGTTGATCCTACGCGAACATACACCAACGACCTGTGGCAGATTGTTGAAGTCTTCGGCATTGAGGCCGCTCGATCTGCGCTGGTGAAGGAGTTGACCAATGTGTTGGCCTTTGATGGTTCTTATGTCAACCACCGACATATCGCCCTGCTGGTTGATGTCATGACATATCGAGGTAGCATTTCTGCTGTGACACGACACGGCATCAATCGTGCAGACACTGGTGCACTGATGCGTTGTTCATTCGAGGAGACCGTGGAAATTCTTCTCGAGGCTGCTGCCACTGGTGAGCTTGATGACTGCCGCGGCATTTCTGAAAACGTTATGCTGGGACAGTTGGCACCGATGGGCACGGGCAACTTTGACGTATTCCTGGACCCCAAGATGCTGGAGACAGTTATCTCGGACAATTCGCGCATGGGTCTCATGCCTGGCATGCCAGTCAAGGAAGGCGAAGCGGAAGGTGCGGCTACACCATACGACACTGGTTCACCCATGTCCAACGATTCGGGTTACATGAGTATGAATTCGCCTGCAGCAGGAAACTTCTCTCCCATCCAGGGTGCTGGCTCAGAGACGCCTGCTGGCTTTGGTACCGAGTACGGCGGCGGTGGCTTCGGTAGTATTGGTTCTATGAGCCCGTACTCAATGCGCGGCGCGACAAGCCCGTTCAGCACATCGCCGACTTCACCATTCAGCGCAGGTATGGGTGGCTACTCTCCCACATCGCCCAATGCTGGCTACTCACCCACGTCGCCACTCCTGGACGGCGGCGCTGGTCGTTACGCGACGTCGCCCTCATTCAGCCCATCGTCTCCCTCGTTCTCGCCAACATCGCCTATGTTGCGACCTACCAGCCCTGCCAGTCCCAACTACAGCCCAACATCCCCGAGCTACTCTCCAACCTCGCCCACATCTCCTCGCCACTACTCACCTACCTCGCCTGCGCAGTTCAACTCGCCGACATCCCCCAGCTACTCACCCGCCAGTCCCAACTACAGCCCTGCATCGCCCAACTTGCATGGTGCTGGCGCTACTTCTCCTTCATACTCTCCAGCATCTCCATCTTGGTCTCCAACATCTCCTGAGGCATACTCGCCCACGAGCCCAAGCTTCCAAAGGAGCCCTGGCAATCAGCAGAGCCCGACGAGCCCCAGCTACTCGCCGACCTCGCCTGCTTTCTCTCCCCGGACCCCTGGTCCGGGCAACTCGGGCAATCAATAGTACGTTTTTGTCTCTGGGCAACTCTATTTCTACAAATCAGACTAACAATACCGATCTAGTTCTCCCAATTCGCCCTCTAACGATTGATTTCTTCACTGATTAATGCATACGAGACACGGGCTGTTCTCGACCCCATTTTCTTTAAACCCTCCGTGTCTTTTTTTTTTTTTTTCTAGTTTTGCCACTGGCCTTTTCTCTAGTCTTCATCAGAAGAATGCATTCATAAGAACATACACAAAAAGTAGGAGGGAAGCCCTGAGCATGGGGAGGACAAAAAGATCTTATCACTGGCATTAAATACCAAAAAAAAAAAAAAGAAGATTAATAAAAGGGGGTTGTGAAGACGAAAAACCAAAATGTACAATATCAAAGAAGGGGGGAGTGGAAAGGAGGCCAATTGGAGTTGAAGCGAGGTAGTTTATTGAGGAAGAATTATGATAGGATCAAGATTGCGTGAATGGGTGATTATGGACCGTAGATGATTGCGTCGTACACGAGATTGATAGTGATAGTGCTATTATTGAGCATTTGTTTGAACATGAGGTTGTGCGTCGTGACAGTAGGAGCACTGAACACATTGAGGCTCGTATAATGGAATATGGACAAAGCACAATATTGACCGTTCGGCCGTGAGTCATTATCACAGGGACGCAGCCATAGCTGTGTCATGGAGGCAGCAGTCTACGATGTGGTGCACCTCTAGGTTACATTTCATAAAAATGCAGACATGGTACGACCCGTCACCGGGTCCCACGCAACATTATCGCTGTGCATGCCGCATCGCGAATTTTGTCTACTTTGGACTCTGTCCGAGGTCATACGATACGGCGGGTTATGATGGCAAGGAATGGAATGGTGAGGCGTGTGCTTTTCGGATTCCCAAGAATAATGAAACTTTGCTGATGGTTCCCGGGATTGCAGTAAATTGAGCCTTTTCACGGGGCGTCTTTCACGGGACGCGTGCCTGCTGGCGTTGGGTGCCGATGTGTTGCATTGCATGAGGGGGCCATCACCAGATTTACGCGCGGCGCGGGACATTTTGCTCTTAGCGGCAATGGCCGAATAACGCAACCCGGACTGACGCAGCAGAGCACTGAGCCAACGTGTATATTGGACAGGCAGTCACCGCTGAACTACAGGCTAGCGTCCTGGAATCGTGATGGATGCAATGCTTGTTGGGTCTGCACTCGCTGCAGATTCGCTAGATTCGCTGTTTAGTAATTCATCTTTGGCTGGGCTGTAGGGCGCACGATTGGGACACAATTCTTGCTTTGAGCGTGTGCTCGAGAAGCATGCCTCCAGAACCCTGCCCCTGTGACCACATTTGTTAAGGCTGCTAGCTTGCAGCCCCCAAGCCTGCATGGACTAATTGAAACTAGATGTTGGGGGCGTTGAACGCATGCCAGATTGGCAAACGGGAGAGTGCTTTTGCGTTCTGGCAGGGGCCGCGGCTAGGATTTAGCCGCCGGGCGATGTGAAGAGGAGGTCCCATCAAGATCTAAGGCTGTTCCTTCTGGAAGGTCGTTACGTCGCCCGGCTGATCTTGTCACCAACATGCTTTTTCCCATGAGGGGAAAAGCGGCAAGGACGGAGCAACTCTCGGCCTTGGGAGCTCGACACTGCTGGGGCGAGTGTTGGATGTTTGCGTCGTTGATCGGCCTGATGACGAGCGAAGCCCATTCTTCACTGTCGGATTGGTCGGTGATAGAAGCCAGCAGGCAGCACTGTCTGATATTAGTATGCGAGTGTGTGTAGCCAGTTAATGCCCGTTCGCTATTCTAATTGATCGTCTGGTTCTGCAGGTGCTGCGGGCAGTGTGCTGCAAGTGTGAACTGCCGGGGCCCTGGTTGGACTCGAGAGCCAATGAATCGTCGCTGGGAAAGTTTGTCGTATGTGGAGAGTTGACGATGGATTTCTAGTAAGGTTGGGGAGACTGAGGAGGTTCTCAAGTGGTAAAGACTGTCACCATCAAGCGAGCGGGATGTAACATTGAGTGTCGTTGTTGTATTGGAATAGGTAAGGGTAGGGACAAAGCTGGCAGCCGCATGGATCGCCCAGCCGTTTTCCAGCTGCCAGCCAGTGCCAGTTCGTTGTCGATTTGAGGGGCAGCTGATTGTTCATCTCGTCTGGTCACGCCTCCCTGCTCAGAGACAGTACCAGAACTGGTAGATCGCTCCAGCCCACTTTGTAATTGCAAGCTCTTTGGATCACGTATGGGCAGGAGGGAACTGTCGCAGCGCTTTGGGGCATGCACAGAGCTTGGTGGTACCGTGAGACACCCGTCCACGGTCGGGTTGAAAAGCACACGCATTTATTCCACAACCGCAGATAGATCGTGCTTTGCCGCCAAATAATGATGATAAAACGTTAAAACCAGGTTTAATGTCCTGCGAAGAGTCCCACGGTTCGCAATGTCGGACTGCATCAGATTCCACAGTTGTGGGTTCCGCACCGTGGTGAGAACCCCGGCCTCCTCTATTTCTGCCTGCCCAGCCGTGGGTGGCAGGCCACTGATGATAAGGGACGACCAGCGGTGTACGCTCTCAGGGTGCACGGTGGGATAACGGAGGGTCGGACATGTCGTGATCGAGAATGCCAGCACGCAAGAATCGCACTTCGAATCTATGATGAGGTCTGTCGTTGATAAGGCGGTGTCTGGATGTGCGCCTGGATCTTGATCCTGCTTCGACTGCAGGATCCTGTCGATGCGGCGGCAGCTTCAGCGCACAGCTGCAGCACGCGGGAGACCCCATCTGAGGCACTCGTCACATGATTCGTGTGCGATGCGCGGATGCATGCATGGTGTCAAGATTGGACCAGGGGCGGGGGCCAAGGGCAGGTGCTAGGCGAGATTAGGGAAGTGGGTCTTCCCGAGCCTTCCCTTCTCAGCCAAAGCACGCCCTACAATGCACTGCTATTGGAGCCATCTGGCACTCATTGTCGCTAGCTTTCTCCATCTGTCAGTCCTGGTGCCCTCTTGTCATCCAGCTCTGTCCGATTTGTACTTCACTGTACCCTCTCTCTTTCGCAAATACATGCCATCTCATTACAGTATCGGTCCAATTAGTCTGTCGAAAATAACAACACTGATTCTTTCGACTCGGCCGACAAGCAATCCTACTCTGGGTTGCATCTACTTTTCTCTTCCTGGCTTGCCAAGCCGGGGCGCTGTTACGCCCGTCCCCCGAGCAGTTGCATCTGCAGCTTCGCTTTTAATTCGAGTCTTCAGCCCATTTCTGTCTCCATGTCTGTCGAGAAATGGTGTGCGCTGCGCAGCCTCTCAGCCGCCACCTTCTGGTCGCGTTTCCAGGTGAGGCTTCGCAAAATCACTCACCACTCGTCTCCCAGATTGTGAGCAGTTGGTCCTCGATCAGTCAGCAATCGCCTCGAAATCCACCTCAGCTCTTCGGGAAGATGAGAATCTTTGCAAGATCTAGCCCAAAATTTCTATTCGTGGCATCAACCTTAGCAATGCCTCCCCCATCTTGCATCTGCTATGTATAGAATGATGTATGGGGCAAGGCATTTTCCTGATCGGTGCCTGGTGCCAGTCTGTGCCTGTGCCTGTGCCTGAGCCTGAGCCTGCGCCGCGGCGACGCAAGCCCCAGCTGGACGGTCCCCACCCCCTGCAGATGCCCGCGATCAAGCCTACAGGTGCTGTGCCTCTGCGCCTGGCCGCCTGGATCAGCGGCCAGCCCCCTTGCCCTAGTGACGTCGGGTCTGGTCGAGTCTGGTCGAGGACGACGGTCTGCTGGTCGCGGATCGCTTATCCCCGTCCCCTCCACCAGCGCCAAGCCTTGCAGCCTGAACCACATCACGGGCCGCTGCCGGTGCTGTGTGTGACGCCAACTTGCGCGACTTGGATCACCGAGTGCCACTTGTCTGCACCATGAGCGAAAAAAAGGGAGCAGATGGAGAGGGAAAAAATTGACAGCGTACAATATTCCACAAAACCGGTGTTAGCTATTTCACGATACCGTGCAGTATTGTGCAGCACGCATGGCAAACATACAGCCAAGCCGTAACGGCATCTCCGCCAAGCGGGCGTTCCCAATACTCGCCCACAACCACATGCTCCTGTGGCGCTTTGCTTCAAGGGAACTCCCTTACTGCACCTTATCACAGTACTGCACCTACCTGCCGCAGCCCTCTTGGTTTTAATTGTAATTTTTGAACAATGGCTCGGTGGGCCCGAATGGTGCAACATTGTCGTACAGTAGTTTAACCCCAGGAGCCAGTCACCAAGCCACAGCCCACAGTCGCCGTGGTGTGGTGCATCGGCAAGCAGTTCAATCAACCACAAACCTCCACACATGACAATTTGACAGCATCACCAAACTACCACCGCTACCTGACTCACTGATATCATGTGCTCCAATTACCACTCTAATTCCGCTTATGAGAAGGGAAAGAAGCTTTTGAAAAGGGGCAGTGTGCCTGGCCGCTTCTGAGGCCTGGGCGTAAGAGCTGGTCGCATATCCGGCCGCATGCTCAACTCCATCAGGCTGTGCCGTATGCCACGTTTTGGACGAACCACATTCCATATCGGCACTCGAACCGACTCCTTGGTAAATGAATCATCATGTACGACAACAAAAGTGTAACAAGAAAAGGCTGAAACACGTCACATCGTGGTTCATAGGAAAGGCACCAGAAAGGGGGTTAGAGCGGGCGTGTGGACGAGCGAACAAACAAACTGAGCACAGCGAGTCAGATTGCAGAAGCACGCACACATTGACAGTTGTGGTTCATGGGCCAAAAGGCTGCTATTGTCCAGCTAGCTAATCATACTACAGTACAAGCCCGAGTCCATGCATACAATCTCCCTCCACCCGTCAGGCCATTCTCAAAATGACCGCCGTGCTTCCTCCACTCCACTGTAGCATGCCTTGGTCCCCGAGCAAGCCACTGCGTCCTTTTGGTCCATTGGGCGTCCATCGTTTTAATCTAAAGTAAAGGAGGGTCACAAAGAGATGGTCCAGCGAGTGGGCAGGGGGAAACAGACGCCCCTCACTGGAAAAAAGCTCGCGCGAGCAAGCTGTCAAGTTGTTGAAATATTGAAAGGGGGAGAAAAAAACAAGAAGATATAGGTAGAAGAAGAAAGAACACAGATAAGGTGTTAATGAAAGACAAAGAATGTAACAGGGTCCATCATGCTGTTTTGCTTGAAGCGGGCTACTCGAGCAAGCCCGCGACGACTTGATGGAAAAGAAGATAAGCGATGAAAATGTATGATAGTAAAAGAAAAGAGGTAAGAATTGAAAGAATAATAAGAAACAGATCAAGAAAAGTTAAGATCAAGGGAGATGAAAGCGTGAGCGGCAGCAGTCAGATCAGCAGTCAGCCATCGCCAGTTCTAGGTCCCATCGCAATGCTGAAGGCTCTTGCCGGGCCTCAGCACCGGCCAAGAAAAGAGCCTGGCGCTTTCAGGCTGTGGAGATTCTGTCTAAAGCTTGTATCGTCTCCTCAGCTTGTTGAAATACTTGCGCTGCTGGCTGTGACGAGGCGCCGGGAGGTCAGCCGTCAGGTCCATTGACCGATGCATCTTCAGCGCACCGTAAAGATCACGGCGACGGACCTACTAGGACCGAGCAGGGTTAGGACACTGAGGGCGATTGCAGTATCCCTGCAACGTTTGAGTGCCCTGGTTGACGACATTGGAGCAACCACAAGTGGGTTTTGGGGACGACTGGGAGACAGTGCAGCCGCAAGAGGTCCAGTACTCGGTGGTGACCCAGATGCACATGTTGACGGTTGTCGTAATTTTTATGTGACTGCGAAGCGTAGAAAGTGTTGCGTGGCTATGATGCCTTTGAAAGACGATGGAAGCTGTAGTGTGAAGGTTCAAGGGGAAGAGTCTTGATAAGAAGAAAGTGAGTTGTACGAAGATTGCTAGTTTCCAAAGTCGAGTGGAAGATTGCAAGAGATGAAGATGTATCTGAGAGATGAGATGCGAGTTGTTGAAATTGAGTCGAACTCCTCAGGCTTTATATACCTTCTGGCATGCGAGCGTCACAATGTAGTTGTCACCAACGGGATGGCTTGTTTGCTCAGCCCAAAGTACAGACAACAGTTGTCAACCTGGCTGGGGGATTCGAGACACCAATCAAACCTCTAGAAGCGCAAGTCGAGATTGTCTACTTGACTGGGAGGACCGAAAGGGATGTGACAGTTGGAAAACGCCCGTGATGGCTTGCTTTCCTGCACCCTTGATCCGAATAATGCAGTTGGTAGGCAGAGGGATGTCAATGAAGCAGGGTGCTTCTCTCGATCGCCATTAGCTGGGAGAGTTTGATGTCCCCGAGCCGTACTGTTTTGGAGGCGTCGGTTGGTTGGCGAATTGCTCTTGCACAGATGACGAGGGGGCAGAGAAGGGGGCGCAAAGTGTGCAAATGTATATGCGCCTAATGATGTTATGCCCGCCCAGAGAGCGATATTGAGGAGATATAATCTCCAAATCAGGTAGGCTAGAACATCGCGTTGGCTACGTAGGTCAAAACGATTCGGTCTGTCTGACACGCCAGGGCTGGGCGTCTGTCAAGAGGAGTCGGAATCGACAAGAAAGACGAACAGGCAAAGGCCAACAACCGCACTCGGTCTCCATATGACCCCAGACCATGTAATTCACCTGGGCGTGGATGGTAGGAGAGGAGAAGCCGCAGAAAGAACAAGAAGCAGCCGAAGCGTGCATCTCAGTTCGACTGCACTGTATCGAGGGCGTGTGATTTGCAACCGGGAGCTGAGTGTGGGAGGGGCGCGAGGACGACGAGATGCATCTGAGATGCACTCAACGACTCCATCCATGTAAGCCAACGGCTGTCTATCTCGTCACCCGCCCATCAACATCGACCGGGCTGCCAGCCGAAGTTCCAAGGCGCAAACCCCCATACTAGTCAGACAGCCGGCGAGCAGAAGAAAAACGGGCCACAGACCAAGGCCAGGCGAAAAGAGCAGGGAAGTGCAGACAAGAGACGAGCGGAGCAAGGCTAGGGTAAACGTGGAGATGGACGATGCAAGCGCAGAGCTCCGGTCAAGGACGCAAGCAAAGCCAGCGAATTGTGGCGGGCCACGGACGTTGGTCAGACCAGAGTCGACAAATTGAAGCTACTGGCGTCCCATGGGGCTTTGGAGAGCCGATTTTGTCACATCTCCGAGTCTGGTTGCTGGAATCAGTCATTCGTATGCGAGCAAGTGTTTCGGCGGAGGAGGGCTGCCATATCCGTGATATCTGATGGGTTTTGCCGCATAAAAGGCGGGAGAGCCAATTTGCATTGAAAGCAGTGAGAAAGACCATCTGGGTCTTGGTCCGGGTCTGAGTCTGTAGAGTCGAGCAGAGCCGCAAAGCTCCAGCAGGCGAGAACTGGACCAATTTCCTGGGCAAGCCCTCGCAGCTACTTGCTTGGCCTGTTAGTCAGTTCTCGCGGGAGCCGAAGTGGAGGGCAAGTCTGGTGCAGGCTAGAGACAAAGGGGGCGTGAGGCTGGCACGAGGCCACAATGTGACGGGGGTCGACTTATCACCAGCCAACGGGAGAGGCGAGCGAGCAGGGACCCGACGGCCTGCATCTGTGGCAGGTGCGTGTGGCAGCGAGGGCAGAAGGGGCAGCCATGGGCGACGGCTGGCAGCACCTGCAGCACCTGCAGCCCCTGGAGCCCAGGGAAGCAGCAGCTTTGATGGAGCTGCCCAGGCTGCATCTCATTTACCTCAATAGCCTGTGCCAGGTAGAGCTAGGTAGTCTGGGGCCGACCAGACACCAGGCCCGGATGGGACTGGGTGCTCTGCGCCCACCGTTTCCAGTGAAGCGTGCGCTCAACATCCCGTTCCCAGACGAGGCCTCGTCACAACGTCAACGTCAACGCCCAGAGAAAATTGCTACTGCCTATCGCGAAAGCACTCCAAGATCTCAGTCCGTGCTCAGTCAACGAGCCAGTGCCTGCCTCTGCACCGACAGGGATCCAGAACTACAGTAACGCACTGGATCGCATGAATCACAGCCGAGTTGTGACGCGATTGCGACTCAAGATTCGATTAGTGCTCACCCACGATATTAAACCACAACAAGCTCAGCCCAACTAATGGCGCTTCTGGACTAGCAAATTGGATCTCCATCCTCTTCCAGGTATTCATGGGGATTCATGATAATGCTGCTTTCCGATCTACGACTTTGCATGCAATTCCAAGGCGCAGCAGCGGCAATCTGACATCGGACCTGCATTTCTTGATGCTCCTTTCGAATTGGCGAGGCGAGCCAAAGCTAAAGATATTAATAACGTCTACAAGGCGCAGCTTCGAGTCCGCCACAACATCGTCATTGTATAAATTAGTTTTCCCGTTTTGCAAATGGCCCGACTTGGGCCGCTCTTAATCGATCTCTACAAGCCCGGCTATGGCGCGGCAAACGCATGCCAACTGGACCCCAATGGAGTTGAAGGAGGGGGTGCGGATGATCTGCATCTTGTTAACAACCAACATCGACACCCACTCCTGCAGCCCTCTCAGCCTATTTGGCCGTGCCATGAGCCATGACTCAACCGCGGCTTTTTGCGCTGGAGCATAGCAACGGTTGTTACCAGTTTTTTCGGTTCGGCTTTTCTAAGACGTTGAACAAGACAGAGAATTGACAAGGCGCCGCCATCTCCGTTTCACTATTCAGGGCTCTAGATAGCTATAGGTCGACAAAGTAGCCAGGACAATGGATCAATAAACGAAGAACTAGATACTAGGAAGATTTCTTAACCTTGAGGAGCCACTTGAAAGAATACACAACGTGTGGCACGAGCGTCGCGCGTCTGTGACATCTCGACCTGATATCTGAAAGCACATACATCATCTCTGTTCCCCACGTCGAAGGTATAACTGCTGAACAGGAAGCCAGAGATAGACGAAAGGCTTCAGTACGAATGATGCTCGACAGGGCAATTGACAGCCTGGTTATACGGAATATAGCCCCGCCGCCTCAGTAACTTCACCTCAAATCGAGATCAACCAGTAATTCCCCATTCAAAGTCGAGCCGCTTCTGTAATTGCGCATCATGGAGCATCTCCCAAAGGTCCAATGCTCCTTGGACTGACGCACTGCCTTGAGAAATTGATATCTGAGTAAATACACACCGGAGCTTTGGAAAGGTCTGTCGTTGTCGAAGAGGAATTTTCGATATTGAGGCTCATCCGTGTTATGCCCGATATTGTTACACGAACTTCGGTACATCCCCTCAGCCTCCAGCGGTCTCGATACATAACAAACAGCATTAGGCGCCGAGTGGACCACTTGTCCATATCAGACGGAGGCGATCATTCCTGAGTACTGCCGAGTTCTTGCGCCGTCCGTCGGTCGAAACCAAATTTTCTATTAGAATAGGTGCGCGGAATGACAGCCCATTCGGTAATTAGGAGAACCGAGAACCCAACAGAAGAACGACATGCGGACTACGTCCAGACGCGACAAACGAGCTCAAGCGACATGAGACATCGAACAAAACCGGCACCGAGCTTCTTGAAGTATTTGGTCAACGGCATGAGTTGACTAGCATGAGACATGCAGTGGTGTCTTATATGCCCTTGTCATCCTGTTGAGCTGTCCGTGTTCAGAATCGAGCTTTACTACATGGCATT